>JAGFPH010001985.1:94125-126716 GCA_018207615.1 Philaenus spumarius
ATCATGCAATCGATAGTTTATATTTGCATATGCAAGTTTCCGTAAATTGAGTACATCAATTTAACTTGGAAATTAGTCCTGTGTGATTAGATTTTGGTTCGTTAACTTTCACTCAAACACTTCTAAAGGTTGTAATTTATCAAAATGTCGCTCTGTTATGACGTCATCGTGTATCAAGAATCAAGGCTTTGCGTTCTATGCATACAGATTACAAGGTTAGAAGCAATCCTTGAAGGACTCAAAACAATTTGAAATACGATCTGTTAAAACATACGTTGATACATAAACTGAATACTTTAAAATACTTTACTAATGTTTACCATATACGAAATATGTTTCTATATGTAAGTTTAAAAATAACTGAATTACACGGTTTAATTGAGACGAAATTTTGTTTATTTTTTCGTAAGTATTTAGTACATATTTTGTATTAATATAACAAAACAATTTAAATTAATATGATAAGAAAATTAATCAACTTCATGGGTTTATTTAAGAAGCTAATAATTGAAATTATTTTTACTTTTATAAATAAACTAATTCGATGAGTGTTACGTCAACGTTTGTTGTAAAATTATATTTGATTTAAACAAACACGGCGTTTAATAAATACTAGCTGGAAGCCGATCTACGATCTGGTTATGATCCCATCAGCTAAACTCTAGCTTTGTTTTATATCCCCGGTAAAGCAAATTATAAAATTATCTTTAAAGATTATTTTATTAAAATATTTTAATATGTTTAATTGATATGTTTTTATCGATTGACTATTTAAGGTATGTAAGAGATAAACATACTCAATGTACAGTATTAAACATCATCGAAACTGCAAAGTAGGTTAGGTTTGTGTTTAAATATTGTAAATGTATTTAAACATTGTTGTTTGTTTATAGTTTAACGTACCCTAAATGAGTGTAAATACCATATAGGATTTTTTTAGGTAAGGCCTATAACATTTCACAACTTAATTAATAAAGGGTAAGTTTTAGAAGCTGTTGTTGTTTAACGTGTGTGTTATATGATATTTATTAGTTGCTATGGTAAATACTGATACACATTAGGCCTACCACACAACTTTAAAGGAAACATCTGATTATGGTACTGGCATTGAAAACATTTATGCATCAGCTGTGCTGTGTATTTTAAATGGACAAATTATGCATCAGCTGTGCTGTGTATTTTAAATGGACAAATTTTACTTTTTAATTTGAGAAAAAGATGTAGAAAACGAGTTTTCCGGTAATTTTCAATAAGTCCAACTGACTTTTTGGGTAACAAATAACTTATGTACCAAATTACAAGGGAATCCTTAGAGCCATTTTCGAAATTAAATTCTGCAAAAACATACAATTATTGCTCATTTAAGAATATAAGATTACATAAGCCACTGAACTCGAACATTTCTGTAATTATAAATTATATTTAATCACATACTTAATTAAAATAATAGATAATTAATTATATTAAGAAGATATTTCTTGTTACCTGTGATCCAAATGATAACACTTGATTAGTTCTTGTTTAACAAATATAATGAAATAAACCATTTATACTATATTTTATTTCAATGAAAACTAATTCAATTTACAAAAATATATGATTTAACTGTAACTATAAAATTACCATCTAAAATTTAATGCCATAATTACTTGTACTAGTCTTCACTAATAATAAGCTTTATTCATTGCATATCTTGACTATGACTAAAGCAGTCCTTTTTAATCGTGAACTATTTTCGTTGACAATATTTCAGCTGAACTTGATAGTTGTAATATTAACATTTACTCGTTTTTCCTCTCAATAAAGAAAGAACTATGGGTATAAATAATCAAGAAAGTTTATTTTTAAAAGAATATAAATGTGTAAGTAACGACTAAACTAATAATGATGACTCTACTGGTCAAACGTTTTATTTACTTTATAACGTGATTTCTAAATTTCAAAACATTAAACCCTTGCAATAAACTTAAAGTTTTCATTACTTCATTGCATTCAGCTGATTTCAGATCGAAGGAGAAATGCAATGATGTAGAAAACATTTCTTAAGTAGTTCACGTCGTTTAATTTACTGGAACAATATCAGAAGCTCAGTCAAGTAGAACTTCTGTAACACTGCATGTAAAGTAAATGTGACTTTAATAAAATAACACTTTCACTGAAACTGGCATGGCCTCTAGAGGACACACAATGTAAAAAGAAAAAAAGTGAAATAAAACTGTAAAATAAATATAGACAAACCAGTTGTAACAATAGATTGTCTTGTTGTTAAAATATTACATTCCAGTTAGTTGCAATATAAATTCCGAAGTTGAAATTTTGTGTTATTCTTACTCAAAGCACCGGCTCAAATCAATTTTACCATCTCGCTTCCCTTCAACTATTAGCGGAATAATAATGTCATATTTTATTTAAGTTTCTATATTTTTCAGAAATAGAGCTCAAAATTTTGCAAATATAAATCCAACCGAAATCTTATACAAGTGTTTTGAAAATTTATTAAAGTTTCTAGAATAATTTTAGATAGTCAAGAGTTTTTATATTTTTATTGGAATGAAAGTTATAGATAATCGCTGACTATACGATTTAAATAATAATACAAGGTGTTACTCCAAATCTGAATTTAAAATAAACATAATATTAAACTAAACAGTTGTACAAGTAATAAATAATATTTTAATGAGAGTCATAAGAAGAGATTATAATTGTAATAGACAGAACATTCTTTTTGTTTGTGTTCTAAATTTTTACTTTTTTATTAAAATTCTAGTTTTTATATTAAGTAATATTTAAGAAAACGTAATTAAATTTATAGCTTTTGATTTACTATCTGAAGTTGAATACAATAATTAAAATCACCAAACTTTACTAATAATAGCTTGTAAAATTCAATAGTATAATCGGCAAAATTAATTATTTCATTAGAATTGAAAACAATTCAGATTAATTTTGTCTGGTACCAAGTCACGGTTGTTTAGTTAACATTGTGGGGCTCCGCTACGTGACTTCTTTCTTCGTTTTTACGTAAGCGTTTCAGAGCTTATGCTCCATTCTCAGAGTAGGCTATATCCCTCGAGCAGCATTCGTCAATACATTAAAATTTAAAGTCACAGATTCGTTAGTTGTCCGACGGCATTGAAAGAGTGCCCACCGAGTGTGTCGCGTTGTTTTATGTGTTTGTGTAAATGTTATATTTTTTGTGTCCGTCACTTTAAATTTGAAGAACTCTGATTGAGGGATATACTCTGAGCATAGAGCATAACCTCTGAAACGAGTTAGTAAAAACGAAGAAAGAAGTCACATGGCGGAGCCATACAAGGTAATTAATATTATAATTTATTCTTAAGAAAACAATAATTGGTTAGACTGCAACAGCTTTTAGTGGAGCTTCGCATGCTTGACCACCAGGTAGCGTCGACTTTCAGCCAAACCGAAACTACTGGCTTTACGAATACGTGCAGGGAGGGAAGAAAGAGTCGGCGTACATTGGTCTTTTGAACAGTTCGGCCACAATAGATCTCTATGAGTAGCAAAATTCCTTAAAAATTACTATTTATGTTTTATCAAAACTTCACAATATGGTAGGCTGGTTTGTAGTTAATCTAAAACTTATTAAAGTATAGGTGTAGGATTGTAACAATTTATACAAGTTTTTTTCCTCACAGACCAATGTACTCAGACACGAAACTTTTATATTCTCCATTAAATATATTATAATAGTTTTCAAGCTAGTTGTAGCCTTATAAATGCCTTACATAGACAATACTTTAAAACTTTGTATGAAACGTCTTAAGTTTTCTTGTCAAAAATTGTGCAAAGTTACGTCCATGTAAATTCTGTTAGTCTTTTGATTTTGTTTAATCTAACTAAATTGCTTGAATACCTTTTGAAATTATTTTATAATTTTAATCTTTCAAAATTTCTGTTTTTAGTTAATATGATTCATTTCTTAAGAATTGTAAAACTTATGTTGGCTATATAAATATCTAATGTTGTCCAATCCTGTTATTTTTTTGCAAACCCACATTTTATGTGCAAGAATGATTAACTTAAAAACATAATTTAATTTAGCTGAAGTCTTTATACAAACTCTACATTACTATTTTGATTATGTGTATTATGAAATTGTTATATTAAAACTAAATTACTTTTAAAAAATATGATAAAGCTCCACTTTGTATAAAGAAAATTTAGAGCATAGCTAATTGTATGATCAAGTTATGCCATTTTCATAAATTAAAGGTAAAAACTAATATAATAGAGGTATTTAGATCTGCAGCTTTGTCATAAATTTATTTAAAAAAGTGAGACTATTCTACAGCAATGGTTGTTCACTGTGGAGCAAACATTGTCATGTCAACAGAATAATTTTTTGAAATACCTAGTACCATACAAGTAAGCTGAAATACAACATATCAGCTGCAATACAAGCTACAAATAAAAAAATACTTATGTAACAAACTAACAGATTACCTTAAAAAATATGAATTTGCTTTGATTCTACTTCTAAACTTCTAAAAATAAACATATATGATTGTAAATAAAAGCGAAATTCGTTTATTATAATATGTTTCGATTCTATATGTATTGATTAAACAAAAGAGTACAATTTAAAAAAATATTTGGGTCATCTATGGGAAAAATATTTGTCATGTGTTTTGGCAATCAGTTACAAAGGTACTAAATTTAATTACATTTATAAACTTAAGGTAAAATTATATTTTTCTTTTAACGATTGATTTATTATTATTATTATTTTATTAAATCTAAATCCCTTTTTATGTTATGGGGTACTATTATTTCAATTTATTACTATTCTACTTTTGATATATTAGGTTATGTTTTTTTTTTTTATATTTGGTTTTTTACTGCAGAGTTTCTCTCTTGTATGTTTAATGTAGACTTTTATAAACTTTTCTGTATAAATTCCTTCAACCTAACAGCAAAGATTTCTTATTTATTTATGGTAATAAATATAATTAAAGGTGATATTGTCTGATATTCTACACAATATCAAAAATGGGTATTGATAGGAAGTAAATCAACAATATTTTATTTGTTTTCACACACCTTGATGCGTCCAATCTGCGGGTTCAAAGAATATTTTGGCCTAGTACTCGTCTTTCACTTAAAGTGAACACTACTGGGTTTGCGCATTTCTGGTAGAACAGCGTGGTTACATTTTCTGCGTGCAGGATATTTCATAAACCAAAAATCTTTAACATATATCTTGACTAGTTTTTTGAATATTAAACTTTTTTAATATTAACTTTTTTTATCTTAAATATTTGAATTTAAAATTGTATATTCCAAAAATATTTCTGTAGAGTTTGTTATCTTTAATATTAATGTACTACATTTTTTGCCAACATAGAAATAAATATAATTATAAATGACCAAGAAAGCAAAATTCTTAAACTAATATTACTTTCTTAATAGTGAATAAACTAATAGTAATGACTTTGAAGTTCAAACATGTTATTGACTATTGAACGTGACAAGACATACAAATTTTAAAAACGTGCATTAAAATGAATATTCAATGCGCCATTCCGCCCAGCTGATTTCTCAACGAAGGCGCAAACTAAAAGTGTCATGATCTAGAAAATATTTCTTAAGAAGTTCAAGTCGTTTAATTTATTGGAACAACATCAGAAATTCAGTCAAGTAGAACCTTACTTCATTTAACTGTCTATAAAGTATATTTGTCTTTAAGAAATAATAAAGTTTATACATAATTCATTAGTACCATGAATATGTAAAGTTCAAAAAAATTAATATTAAATTAAATTAAACAAAAAATGTAACAGTAGGTAGACTTGACGTAAAATATTCCATTAATTGTTGAATTTTTTATATAAATTATGTCAACGACATTTTCTCTAAATTTAACACAGGTATTTGTTCAGTTATATCAATAGAAACAAAAGTGTAAAACCAAAAAGTAAAGGCAAATATAGTACACATTTAAAGCAAAGAAAGAGCAAATTAAATGAGGACGAATTTCAAAGATTATAATAACGATTACTAGGGTTTAAATGGAATGGTACATATATGTTGAAAATTTGTAGTCAAGGAAAGGTAATTAAGGGGATTTGGTACTGAAAAGGGTAAAAATGGTTTGAAAATTTGTTTCATGGTGTAGTAAATATGCTGATAAAAATACAAAAACATAAAACATACAAGGTTTGACTTTTATCATAAGGAAAACAATTAAAACTGGGATTTCGATGATTTTGCCGAGTCATTTTTGAAGTCTTTTGAGTCATAACTATAAAAGTACTTAAGGATTTTGCTGGATCTTAATTTTTCTTAACGGTAATACATCCTACTACAATTTTAGGTAGAATTATGTTGATAAACCTCAAATCTTTTTTTATCTAACTTAACATTAAATCGTTTTTTATTTTTATTTACAGTTTTACAAAATTTTGTTTTACTGATGATGTATGAAAGTTACAAACATGCATCTACCTAATTATTTGGCGAAAGATGTACAGAGTAATTGGTAAAAATTTAAGTAATGTACTTCAAATGGTTCTTGAGATATATCGAATTTAGTCTTTAAAAACATGAAAATATCACATTTTGGGTAAATGTCGATTGAATGAAAAAATATACTTCAATGTGGAATACATTGAAAAAAAGTTAAAAATGCATAGGTAAATAAAGCTATGTATGTGTTTATACTTTATATTATGTCTGGTTATTTTTAGAGAGTTATTGATAATAATTTAAAAATATATGTATTCCATAACATAATTGTTATACAACCAGACAGCAATTTGGAATGATTTTTCTCCTTTGCAGCATTGTTTAAATTGAGTTTTTCTGGTATATATGTAAATAAAAATTACTTCTATTGCATTTTTTATGTGTTTTAGGATCTGTAGAACAAAAATATGAAAAATAAAGTATTTCCAAAATTTGATGGTTTTTGACCATTTTCAGTAATTTAAGTATCTAACGAAATTAGTCTATATAAATAATATGAATATTACTGAAAAAATTAAAACTTCCAAACATTTTTTTAAATAGTCAAATATATGAAAACCGAGTTGTCAGCAATATTATAATAACACTACTCAGGTCGTGGACAAATGCGGTGGTAGCGGTGTTGTGGCACAACGTGTATCTGACATATATATACGAGCTGTTATATTGCGCGGTTGAAAGGTTACTGCGCTTAGACGAATAGCAGTTTTGGTAAAAAAATTTAATATACAATTTAAATAATGTAAATACAACAAAAAAAATTGAACTTTATAGCAGTCAACGTTATACTGAATAGTAATTAGACAGTAATTATAGGTAGAGGTACACACTAACTGTTCTGTAGATAATAGTGTGATTTTAAATTTTCAAAAAACACTAAGAAAATATTATTAAACAATTTTAAGTCATTATTAGATATGTGTTGGTTTTAAATTGGCTTATTTCTCCCAATAAAATATCTTCTTTGATCTATATATATAAAAGCCAAATCCACTGACTCACTGATCACAATTTCTCAAAAACTACTAAACGGATTGGAATGAAATTTAGTATGTATCTTCCTCTAGGGCCCTAAGTGCTCGCTAAGAAAGGGTTTTTTTTTAAATCGAAATTTTAGGGGAGGTTTGGGGGAGTCAAAGTTACTAAAAAACCCCATAAGAAATACATATGTGATATATTTATTGATATAATATATTTTTTGTTAATATACATTTATCTTTCACTTGTCTATCCGTGCAAAGCCGGATCGGAGCTAGTCAATTTATAAAATAATCGTAAAGTAAGTTAGAATATCTCAAACTGTAATTATACATGCTAGTACTTACTTCGTAATGTTTACTTATGCGTTGTTATTTCATACATTTAAATTGGTTTAGCTAGACGAGTAGCATTAATGAAATTTTAATTAATTTTAAAAAATCTGAAATATATTTAAGCTTTTTAATTCTGGCCCTATGCTTATAGATTACTTGTTTTACCTAAAAATAAGACATTTAAATTAAAATAAAAGTATCGTTTGATTTTGTATTGTTAACTTACCTAATTAATATACCAATATTAAACAATATAGAAATCCAAAAATAAATACCTTCGTCATTTTGCAATAAATATATAAACAGTGGAGTACTGAATTGCAGATTTGAAGTATAAATAATAAGATATTTGACTAATAGAATTGTATGAGGATATTATAAAGTCATTTTCTGTGCATTTCTACCAGGTAAAGCTTATATTTCCTTGGTAATCGACTCATAGGTGATTACATTATAATTTGTATTTAATTAAAAATAGTATCCTAGAGGAACAGAAGCACATTATCTCAGGGAGCGTAGTTGTGAGTTATACACATGTAACATAATTATTACTATTGTTTTGTTTACTACATAATTACAAATTATTACAAGACTTTGAATATTATTTATTGATGTAAGAATGTTATAGAGACATGAATTAGAACATTTTACAAAAGCAAAACGACCTAATCAGTTTATTTGTGGTTCAGTTCTAGACTTTGCAACTGCCTTTGTTATTTATGCTAATGTACTATATTGTTTTCGTTAGACCAACTAGCACAGTGCAAATACGTCACGAATAAAAATATTCAAAAATACTGATGACTGTATCCAGTTTAAATATTCAAGCACTACAAAGAAAACAAAATAGATAAACCATAAAATATATATTAAATATTTATAGATTAGTTATTGTAATCTTACTTCTTTGCACAAAAGAAATTTTTGACCTTAAAATATAAACAATCTTAATTTCAATAATTTTCTTATGTACTTCCAAATTTATAATCTTTATGGAAACGGCATTCTTAATATTATAAAAAAATTAAGAAATATTGAGTTCTATAATGTATCAACTACAATAGTACATTTTTTTCTGAATTACTTTGCAACCAAGCCTTACTACAACAGAACTTATCAAGTACATTTTATTTACTACAAAAACAATCACTTTATTGAGATTACTGTCATTTGACAATTAGTACGTGTTAAAATTCTTGTCTTTCAAATTAACAATTAAAAATTAAGGTCAGAAGACATTGTACTTTTTAAGCTGTGTACGTCTTCACTGACGTCTACGATCCGAAGCATTCACTGGTGTTTTGCTTCAGAAGTATAGATTTGTGATTCCCTTTTCAAATTCTTCCGTGACTGAAAAATAAATTATCGTTGTTAGAATAAAAACATGATATGATACTATTTAATTATTTTGTAAAAACAAACAATTTTCTATTCACTGAATACAAAATAAAATTTTTATTTGGCACTTTAATAATAATTTAAGTGTACAAAAACTCCTAACCAATTCCGAGTACTTAAGTTATAATATATGTATTTAGTACGAGCAACAGCAGACTTATACCTTTTAGGAACGTATAATTTCAAAGAACATTTTCTGCTAGTTATGTTTTATTTCGGTCTAAATCCATACGTTGTATATTCAATGCATGCAACATTTTCTTGAAGGTTTATATATATATCTGATTTCTAGACTTTTAAGAAACAGTATTAGATCACGAATACCTAAAAATGGAACAGCAACTCATGGCAGATTACAATCAGAATTTGTTATTACAAAAATAGTAGGAATGTTTAAATAAGGTGTTATTAATTTTTCAATAAAAATAAATAGAACACATTATAGGACGTCATATAAATTGTATTATATTCCGTTTGTTTTATAGAATATTGCTTCGAACTTAAAGCTAATTACCATATTAACAAAGTTATCTGACAAAAAAAATTGTTCAACTATTCGTTTCCATTAATTGTTTTAATGGTTACAAATAATTAAGTTGGTATTTGTTATATAACTCTGTTAAGCCATTAAATTTATTAAACCTTTGCTCCTAATAAATCTTGTCACGAATATATTGATAGATACCAATATCGTAAAAGACTTAAATAATTAAAATGAAAAATAAAACAAATCAAAGAAATATTCCAATATTCAAAGCAAGTTAGTTAAGAAGAAATCTTTGCTCTGGACACAGTTAAAAGACAACAGCTGCTACTAGCAATACACGTGTAAACTATTAGGTTACGTTCCAGACATTTCAATCAAGTCAGCAGCATTAGAAGTACTTGCTCTGAAACACGTGAAAAGATTCATATTACATTTCACATAGCTTTAGCGAACAATGCAGAATATCATGAGAATGGTTTAAAAAGAATTCACAAGTAGACAAATATAAAAATAAATTAAAGGCCAATGGGAGATGAGAGTAAAAACTTCAGTAAATAAGAAAACTGTTTTTCAAAAGGACGCGGTTTGGCAAGAGCGAGAAAAGAGAGGTCTTCTTTTTAAATCTTTTGAACGGTTAAGACCTAAAAGCCCGCTTCTACACCGCAATGTATATTTCAACCTAAAACATTGAAGTTAACTAATGTAAAAGAATCACCCATTAAGTCATCAATAAGTAATCACCAGCCAATGTAAAATCAAGTAACCTACACACCAATCTACGGGATTCTACCCAAGGACCAAATTTGAAGCCCATTCGAGGAAACAGGAGCCATTACAGAATCACGGGTGCTTAGTGTCAGTGAAATAAATAAAAGTGTTAAATAAAGTTATAAAAAGTGAAAATCTAAAAATCAATTGTGAGTGTGAAAAGTTTAAATCGAAAGAATGTAAGTAAATTAAAAATTTGAATTTATGTTAAGACAGATCTCGAGGTTAAGCTAATAATAGAAACGAAATCATATCCAGACAAGTAATGTAAAATCTAATACAAATAGTAAATAGGAAAATATATATATATATATAATAATATGTTGTAAAAAAACAATTTTTTGAACTCAGGGGGTTCCAAAACGGATATTTCCACAAAAATCTCAACATCGATTTTTTTGCGATCACTATACTTTCTCTTATGCCATATAGTATAGTGAGAAAGTAAAAACGATTTCATACATTTATCTTTGGGAATATAGTAAGATCATATTGGTACTAGGACATTTATATTTATCTTCTTGGTACTATTTGTTGCTCTTATTTGCGATATTTTATCCTATAAGTCACTAAGTTTCATATATTGCCTAGTTAAAGCTTCAACAAGTTAGCACAAAAAAACATGTTTTATCCGGTAACGTTTGCAAAGGTATTTTTAATTTGAGATTTCAAACATAATCAGAAATTAACTAAGAAACATAAGCAAGAGACATTAAATTGTCTTAACCTTTCATCTAGTGAACTGATTTTGAAACGCGATCGGGCGCATTTGGATGTTGCCTCCATGTTTCTTAATGAAGCAATAAATTCACTGTTATGTATGTTTTATTATTAAAAACTATAAATATTTGATTACAGAGTTTAAAATATATGTCTTACCTGCAAAAATACAAATTTTTACATATTTAAAAATATTAAATAAAGTTATAATACTAATTAATATTATAATAAATATTAATAATAATATTAAAGTAATAGCATTTGCTAAACAAATAAAAAGATACAAAGAAAATGTAGAAAAAACATTTCTTAATAGAAACGGTTTATATTATAGAAATACAAATGGTTGAAAATTATGTATACACAATTTCAAAAAGTAATGATCGCTAAAAAGCTGTGGTATTTTCTTCACCTCTTACGCAATATGTAGTATATATAATGTAGTATATATGTAGTATAAATATACTCTAGTATGTGCCGTTATTAACAAATTCGGCACATGTTAAATAACTCACGCTCAACGTTGTAATATTCTCAAAACTGCACTCCCTCGCTATCTATACGAAACTACTGTGACGTTCATAAGCAAACCACCTTTCCTACCCTTCAAACTTTCGTACACCTGAGTAAGGCGAAATTGCCTAATCATTGCTCCTACCAGTCTAACCTGTAATCTTAGCTACCTGAGAGAGCTGGCGTCTCCCTTCTTGCTATTCCGTACTCTGAACTCTTCCTCTGTACAGAAAAGGTAAGATTTCGCCATTTTTTTTTTTTTTTTTTTTTTTTTTTTTTTTTTTTGAGTTACAAGCAGTTAGCGATAGGTTAGTTAACTTCGCATCTTTTGGTTAGAACTTCTTAAAAGAAAACCAATGTATTTTTTTGGAATGCCGAAGTATTTACAAAGTTGCTAAACATCGTGTTTGCGGGACGATTAAATTCAGTGGCATGAAAAGAACCAGAGATTCATTAACAAGGTTTGTGACTGTGCAAATTAATGTTTTATCTTACATCAAATCTGAGTTAACCATACTAATACTTGTTTAAGAAAGTATTTTCACTGTACTCAATAAATAGAATAAATTACATTTTCTTATAGAGCTTGTCCACTTAGCCCTGATTAATTGTAACAGAAATTTTAAAGACAATAGCCTACAACTAAGCTATACTAATTTACACAGCCTATACTATTAAATCTTTATATTATTCATAAATTTGTATAACACAAGCTTTTATCAGTCAATGCACATTTTATGGAATGTTTTCGTTTCTAAATGCAAATAATGGTGTATAATAGTACTCAGCTGTAATTAAAGCTACCTATATTAAACCAAGTATCAATTTAAGTTTAAGCAATTCTAATGTCTGTTTTTTTTATATACAGTGAAAGCTGGTTCAACTGTCAGCCTAACAAAATTACAATTGCAACTGTCAACCAAAATACAACTATCAACCCATCAAAATTACTAAATAAGCCTGCAGCCAAATGTGATTTGTGCACTTATTAAATACATTGCTAACAACGATAAAAGGCCGTGCTTGTGAACCTTGCTAATCACCTAGACTAATATTTGCTATTTGTTAAACATAATATTTTGTAATTAATTGAATGGAACTGCTAGCGAATTGTTTGTTTGGTTTCTTCAGATTTGAAACTTCATAATTGTTTTTTTTTATGTATATATATAAAAGGTTGGCCAACCTAATTGGAATAAGTAGACATAAGAATATAGCCCTAAAACAGTGGCCTAATTGTAGTGAACGTCTTTTAAAGTTTATATTATCCTGGTGTATTGTTAAATTATGTATTTCTTTGTATAAATATTTGTTTTCTTATATATTATCTTAATAATTATTAAAGCATTAAATTAAAGGGGAGGGTTTTTCTTTTCTAACTTAAGGGAGGTTTACATTTGAACTGTATCAAATATTTTATTTATGGGCGTATAAAAAAAATCAAATCTTTTAAATTAAGGGCATATAATTCTTTTATAATAAACAAATTGTTTGTTAGCCAATATTGTCTGTATATTATTGTTTTGCCTGTAAATGGTCAACTCAGATTTTTGGTCAACATTGATTCTCTGAAAGGTAAGAATAGCTTATAGTACTGATCAGTTTCATGAATGCATGTACCGTACGTAGCACCCGGTGCGTTTTCCAAAATAATTTTCGGCAAATGCGGTACACTACACAAACCAGACTGTAAACTGTAGCCTCGCGACCGGAGCCAGCATAACCCCCTGCGCTGAGACTACTTTTCTTATCTGACTTTGTCACGTACACCAGTTTCATGATTCCAGTGTCATCTGCCATGACGAACAGAAGTAGTTTCGCAAGGATAGAGTTTTTTTTTTTGTGAAATGCATTTGAATAAAAGAATCAGTAATGTTAAAGTCGAGTTAGTCGAGGTTATATAATTTGTTTGTAAATGAGATCTTCACGTAATCCAGTACTCGATACTGGTTCAACATTTGGATTGGATTCTTTCCACGCAGCAGACAACTAAGTTTAAAAATAGTTTCGCTGCACCTAAAGTTTTAAAAAAAAATAAATCTAAGACCAACAACTAAACTAAACAGTGATTAGTGCCATGTCAACCAGTTTGTGAACCTTCTGTAAACAGAGGCTTTTCACCAAATAAAAATAATATGTTTAGGCTATATTAAAGAAAAGGAAAATTTTAATTAGGAACGCTAGCAAACTTTTAGTAATTTTCAAACCCACGGGGTTTCCTTTCAAAATTTTAAATAACATTTTTTCTACTATACGTGACGTTACAAATTATTATAAAACTTTATTTTATTTTTGGAAATCTTTCTATATATATTTATGTATGGTTGGCCAATCTTAAAAATTTAAGTGTTTTTGTAAGATAATGTATTTATATCAATATCACTCAAATATGTTAATACCTTTATTACTTCTGACAAGATATGTGTTAGAATAAGAAGACATTGTAATTATTGATTTCAGACATGCATTTATTATAACTATACATATGTTTTTTGTGAATTAACCTAAGTTCTTTATTTAAGCATAAAAGGGGGGATATTTGTTTATTACTTTTGCATATTATAATAAGGGAGGGTTAATTCATATTGTATTAAGGTTATATTAATTTCTGTTTGTATTAAGGGCATATAAAACTTGTTTTAGTATATTTGAATAAATTAAGTATACCTTGTTATTCAAATTTAATTTATTGTGTTTTTTTTTTTACCTCTTGTAAATGGCTACACTAAAGCATCTCAGCAGTTTGGTTATATCACAACAAAGCTAAGACTTTAAAACAAATTTTACCATTCAAGTTTGACATGACCAGTCTTTAGGGACCCAGAACGCATTCCAAAAATTTAATTTGGTACAAGTATATATACTTCTAAAATATGTAGTACATATATAATATGAATAAGTAACCTAAATGTCATAAATATCTACAAACACCAATATAAAACCATAAAGTAGTCATAAAAACTAACAAAAAATTACTGCACAGAAAACCATGCTTTATATATCACTGTCACTTCAAATATCCACGTAGACCAATATAAAACAATTAAATAGTTATAAAAACTAATCAAAATTATGGCACAGAAAACACTGTTTCATATAAAGCTATCGGTTGCACAAGGAATTTATCTCCAAATACACCGTCACTTCATCGGGCGCATCGGTAAACAAACTCCAGTCCCGTCGAAAACTCAGTCTAATACAGAAATAAAAGGAGAAAGCTGCCAAAAAATGATGTGGGTCAGTTCCTAGAAGGAGTCTTGTGAAATGGGGCAAAAAATTATAAAGACGAGAGCACTCTTCCACATTTTATTAGAAAAAAGTCACTGATATGGAGGTAACCTCCAGTTTGCACCCGATGAATGGTTAATTGAATTGTGTAATTGTGTATAGGTATTAATTCAACTATGTAATTTTATTTCTTTTAATCTAATGTCAAGGATCTCTAAATATACAGTACCCATAAATGTGTGGTGCTTAATTATTAAAAAAATTAACTAAATTAAAGACAATAGAATATATTATGACATATGTACCCTTTTCAACATCACTTTTACATATTTTTTTTACTTTCCAACTTTTTTTCTTTTCTAAATTAAAAATGTTTTTTAGTTTTCACAGCTGACTTTAATATCAAGCATTTTATTATTTATATTAAAACCTTTTGTGCTCCATACACTTACTTGTTGGCTAATATTTCAAAGCTTAGATTATTTATCTTGATTGTCCGTTTATATCAAACTAATATTAATGTAGCAAATTCGTCATATATATCACCCCCTTGTTGTCCGAAACTTTTTACTGCATACAGTTATAACCATCGATGTATAAACACACTGGATTGCGGGCTGAGTAGTCTGAAAGGTTCGAGAAACGAGCCGGCCGCCGTGGAGCTTCCCCCTCCACTGGTGGGATAGACCCGCGGTGGGCAGCGTGATAGATGGACAGTGATACACGTTGTTGTTGTTGTATACAGTTCAATTCTTTGATTTATCCTCTACACTTTTTTACAATAATATGTCATTTTTGGGCAGAGGATATAGTATTCCTAAATTACTATTCAAAACAGGCCTAGTTTTGTTAGCAGTCTTGTAGTAGGAACATAAAAACTGGTGTTTTCAAAATAAGAAATTTGAAATTGATCAATATTTTTATACAGTTCTATTTTAGAACTAAATTACGAAACTTTTTTACATTTATGAAAAAAAATGCAAAAAATGTTTACTACTTTTTATGTAGGCCTAAAGTTGAACTTTTTCCTTTCGTTACTAAACATGCTTATTTCTTGAGCTAATAACTTTGTTAATTTTACTTCAATCATTTTTTTTTTTTTTTACGGGCAAAACTGGCATAATATAGGAATTCTTTGAACTTTTATCTACAAAAAAACTATGGAACACTTTTGAATTGGTTTAGAATAAACGTGTTGAATAAATGGTTGAAATACAAAAACTTGGACGATTTTTTTACAAATTTCAAGTTTACGGTCATTTTGTGAGCATAAGGTTTGAGATACGAAAAAAATCAAGAATACAATTTTATTGAAAATCTAATTTGCTACCCGCAAAATATTAGTTTTTAAATTCGACCTACAGTTAAGCCACAAACTGGCTTTGGAAAAAAGCTTACACTGAGAGAACCGGTCCGGCCGCCATTTTTATTTTTTTTAAGGGGTTAAAAATGAAAAATGGAAAAAAATCTTAAAATTATGAACATAATTAGAGATTTTGTAGTTTGCATTGGCATCACCATATGTCACCGCAGGGTTTGGCGAGCGAAGCGATCAAGGGCCGAGTCCCTAATAGTAAATACAATTATTATACATATTAACGGAATTTTTTAACATTTCAAAACATCGCGAGCTACATTTACAAAGCTTGGAGTGCGTCAAAAACTTACTAAACTTGTTTCATTTAACAATGTTTAAAGTGTAATGTATAGGTATCCCTACTTTTATGAAAATAAAATGCAGTTTAAAATGCTAATTATATAGATCATGTTTTTCATTATGGGTTTGGTTCAGTTTATTTTTCCCTAAACTTTTCCTTTTCCTAATCCAACAACAATAATAATAGTTTAAACACAAACTGTTAATCTATATAATAAAAATGAATTGCTGTTCCTTTGTAAGCGCATCAGTTGAGAACGGCTGGACCAATTTGGCTATTTTTTTGTTTTAAAATGTTCATAATAGTCCGAACTAGATTTTCATATAAAGAAAAATTTGAAAAGTTTTCCGAAAAAGTTTCAAATTTAGAAAAAACTAAACAGCCTCTTTTGTATGGACTCAAGACCATAGCGCACAAAATCAGCTGTTCGTATAAAATGCTTAGTAACACATGTTTGTTTACATTCATTAGGCTACCATAGCAACTTTACTAGCAAATTTGTAATCAGTTTATTATTTTTTCAAAACCAACAGCTTTAAAGGTTAGATTGACCAACTTAAAGTAAATAAAAACAAAAATCAACTAAAAATGCTTACTTTACTATATTTTAATTCAATTCAAACATTGGTTTTTACATATTATATATAAAACAACTGATTTGCATCAAAAACTGAACATAATTTTAGGTTAGGCCTATAATGAACCAAAACACGTTTATTTCCAACCAATTGGGCTAATTTAGAATCAGGGTTTTTTTACAATTCATCACAACTATCAGTTTTTTTAGATTAGGTAAAAACAAACAAAAGGTTTACTGTATTATCTATAAAGGTTTACAAACTATAAATCTAAATTTGTGTAGTATATTCTTGTGGCATAAAAACCATTTTGCAATAATTCGATCACTTAAGTCGATGTAATACAATGGAATAACTAATAACCTTTAATTTAAATCAAGCAATAGCGAAGCATTGCTGGGTCCACTAGTTTACTACAAAAATAAGTGTTACATACTGTATAACAATTAAATATTGTTTATAAATTAAAATGATTATTTTACAAATAATGTTTGGTGCTGTTGTTGAAGCTGAGCAAAATAAATTAAAACATTTGTGGACGTTGCATTAGCTTTGAATGCTTCACGTGTAGTTGCTGTCCCACCAGTGGTGGGGGAAGCGGCTAGGCTGGCCGGACAGTATTCAATACACGCAGCAAGCGATCCAGTGTGTTTATACATCGATGGTTATAACTAGAAGTATTTGGTGACATTAATGAAGTCAAAAATTGGCTTGATGCTCAGGAAGAACCTCTGTCCGAAATGTTAAGAACCAAACCACAACCAAACTGATTAACTTAATCCCTTCCCTTGATTAGTGTTAACAGATAAACTCGGCACGTTGGCCAGAGTAATTAAATGTAACAAATTGAACATTATTAGATTACATAAGTAATATTCATAATTACATTACACGCATGTACAGCAACGCTACGTTCCCTGAAGCATTATATTTATGTTAAATTGCGAATATTTCATTTAATTAAGAAGACTATGTTACGCTATGATAATCGTCATAATTCATAAAAGAAATAATATAACCATAATAAAAATGTCCCTACGTATTTGATTCTTTCATTATTGTATAACATTGCTAATATAATTTAACATTTTCTGAATTTTGATAGAAATAATTTGGCTGTAACCCTTCAGACATAAGACAAAATATAGTTTCAATTTATTAATCTGCAAAACTTAATACAGTCTTTTTCAGATCTCTAGTCGAGTCAGATGTTTTGTAATTTAAAATTTATAGCGCTTTCAAAGTTGTGTTAAATGATGTGTCTTTGGATAAATGGATTACTAGCTTTGAAATTTGTTTAATAAATCTCTGCAGCGTTAGGCACGTTTCCACTTAGATAAAACCTTGCAGATGATTAATTTAAAAAATGTTATATCTATTCGTTGTTGCTTTATTATATGACTTCAATCCATCTAGTTATAAAGTAAACGAGTAAGGTTTTTAAATAAAATAAAAACTTCGAAATTACAAGAAATAAAGAGGATCAAGATTTAACACTCATAACACATCCATTTAAAATTGTAGGTTTAGTATTTAAAGCCAAAATATACAAAAACTTTGGAAATATTGTGTCATGACTAAATTTATTTTCAAATACTAAAAATATTTAAAATAAAATATGAATATTAATGTTAAACGAAAATGAGTGAAGGAGACGTATCAAACTATAAAAATAACTTTAAGAAAGGTAACCTAAATTGCGACTTAACCCACTTTGAAAGGGAAAAGACATATCAAAATAATGTATGAAAGAACAGAAAGTATTAAATAGTGAGACAAGGAAAAAATAACGTTCTACCAGTTTCAGAGGACTTTTTTAAATGATGGGCAACTATTTATCACTATTTTAAATTATAAAAAATTAAATTATACTCAGTTTTTAAATATAATATTATATGTCTGCACCGTAAACCCACAAGTAATTTCAATACGTAATGTTTGGCGGGTGTCCAATTATTTACAACCTTCCAGATAATTAATTTTGAAAATTAAATAATCAACTTATTTTATTTTTATTATATTACATATTTAATTAGTTTCAAAGTATATGAGTAAAGCATACAAATGCCGCCTAGTGAAATTTGGTACATATAGAGGCGCACTAATAAAGGATTTTAAAGTATTTGGCTTTTAAGGATTGGACCCCTAAAACAATAAATATTGTTTTTTATACTTTCCTTAGAGCTAGAAAGCTGAAGTTTTGTATGTTTATTTCTTACAAGAAACATATAAAAAATAAACCAGAAACAATCAATATTAATTGGGTTTTTTTCCTTAAAGCTATAGAGCTGAAATTTGGAACTCATTAATTAACTTTAAGAAAATATTTAAAGACGTAAGATGATCAAAACTATCCCGATCTATGAATTTATATAAAGACGTATCTGGGTGATCTGCAACATCCACCTAGGGCTGTGATTTACCATTCTGTAGATTTAGCCGTAGAAAAAGAAGACGCTCTTCACTCTGAATTCTTTAATTTTAAATTGATTTAATTTATTCAGTCCAAATATTATGACAAAGACGATTAAACGATAAATAAAAAAACTAATTGAAAATATTATGTAATAATTCACTTTCGTGCAATAAAAGACGAGAGAAAAATATTACAAATTATGTAACTTAGTGATGCAAAACAAATTCCCAGTAGCGAAGAACGGGTATTCAGCTAGACTTTTGTATAAAATAATCGACCCATATTGTAGAAGCTGACTGAAATTAGGTAGCGGAACATAAAATGGCATTACTCTTTTAATAGACACAGTATCTATCCAATTCAAAATAATTGTAAATCTCCTAAATATAAACAAAATCTGTCTGAAATTTTTTAATATTCAACCCTTAGTCTAGGGGAGTAATAAATATAATTAATACTTTGACGGGGAATCTACCTGCCAACCTGTAGGTCGAAACACGTTTGATTGACACAAAATTGCAAGAATATTTCTGCATCAACAGCTCAGTCATTAAGTGCTGATAACTTTTGCACGGCGGTCACTTCCCGTATTAAAATAGCCCGTTTTCATTGGTAATCTTGATTGTATTGACAAAAATAAAACAAGATTAATTAAAAAAAAAAAACTTTAAATAACTGAATTGTAAAACATGTGTATTATTAATGACATTAAAACTCTAGAAATAATTAGTCGCAAAATCAAAAGAGGGGGTAACTTTGTGTAATTCGTATTTTAAGTTATATTTGAATTAAACCCCATTTTGGAATACTATTCTCATTAATGAAAACGTGCATAATTAGCTTGGAGAACCTCAGGGAAGTAGAATCACATTTTTCGAAGAAACTTACCTTTGCGTTATTTTCACAACATAATTACACGTAGCCTACTATTAATCGGCTAATACTAATCATAAGTGCACTGTAGTTGTATTGATTCAAAGAGACAGCAAGAGTTCATATATTCAGAAATTCAACTATGTAAAAGATAAAGGGAACGGTATAACTGATTCAATGAAGTTATAGTTAAATTGTCATGTTTCATTGCAGGTTCTAGCCTTGTTACTACAAGTGGTACTTTTATTGTGTTATCCACTTGTTTGAAATAATGAACAAGCATTTAAAGAATTAAAATATTCAATAACATTTGTTTGCTTAAATCTACGGTCATTATCATTTGAATCTTAAGGATGAAATTACAAAAAAAAAAAAAAAAACATGTTAGGAAATTATGTTATGTCGGCTTTAGAGCTGTTAATGCCTTTTTACAACGGAATCTGCGGCACCCATGGAAGCCTATGGACGTAATCTCACTGTATGTGGACGAATTTGTAGTGGATATGTCATTTTCCCCGCCTTTTCCTTCTACAAACGTCAGACTTCGACAAAGAGATGATGACTTCTGACGTGCCGTGGTTTGTGAAGATGTGCCGTGGCTGGATTGATTTCAAATGTAAATTTATGTATTCTTCACTCCCTATATCCCAAAGAGCCCTACTTTGTCGAACTTCATCAATCAGCAATTCCATTTTAATAATCACCTCACAACAATTATAACTTCCCAAAATGCTGAACAACATTCAGTGAGAATGACACAAGTGGATTGGAGGACAGCGCCTTCCCACAGAAAACCACGTTTTGGCTGTAGGTCGACTGCGCATGCGACCATAGAACTATAAATATGGAATTCCGAGTCAAGCGTTGATGGGTGGCAGGAAGTAAGCCGGCTGCTTTTGGTCCCCCCACCACTAGTCAGTGTAAACATAACTTTGTCTGCAGTCGCGCTATCAGTCTGGCATGGTTTCTCTGTATTATCTTACTTGGTGTAGGCCTAGTAGTTTGTGAGTTATTTTAGTTTATTTTCCGATACATATTTGAGATTGTACACTGAAAAGGAAAATGCCAAACTACTGTGTTGATTACAACTGCAAAAACTACATTACTAAAGAATCTCGTTTATCCTGACACAAGTAAGTATAACAATTTATATAGGGTTGATTTTTTCTAAAATGTTATGTAAGTTCATTCATATTGTATTCTTATAAAACCAAATCAATTGTATATAATCTTTCGCTTTTGAATTGCTGATGTGTATGTATATAGATATTACCTATAGATATTGCTTTAGTAGTCAGAGCAATTCTTATTATCGTGAAAAAATACACTACAGCTGTTTCGCCGATCACAGTCGGCTTCGTCAGGTGCAGGATACTTAAATAAAACACATTAACACAACACTGAACAAATGACACTAAAAACACGATAAAGTAATCAGAGGCTAGCTCTTCCTTAATTTTTGTACTAAAAGTACCCGGGTGTGGCCACATTGTAGTTCGTTTGCTTCCAGACGGATACTGAACTGAGGACGAGAATTATCTGCTGTAGAAATCTACTATATTTACTTAAGGTTTAACAAAGTATGTCGTAAATTGGGTTAGCCGCGAAATTAAATAAGTAAGGTATGCTGGGGTATTTCTTTTGGGTAATGTATATGTTATATTCCTCCAATACGTCGAGATGGGGTCCATTCCTCTCATTATGAATTATAGTTAGATTGCTACTGATATCTGTGTAATTGTGATTTGTATTTATTAAGTGTTTGGCGAAATTGGAGTTTATTTATGCACATGACCATACTTCTTGTCAATAATAATGTAAAGAATATATTAAATGTAGATGTAGTCAGCCTTTATATAACAGATTATGTTTAACTGAAAACCAAAACACTATCTTAAAGTTTGATCTGTTTCAAACCATTTTAAAGATTTTAAAGACATAGTTTCGATCCACTGTATTTATAGTAATGCTTATTTCTTTCTTTTCGTCTCTAAATATGTTTCTTTTGGCATTAAAAGGCGTAAGGTAGTAAAAATACAACATTTGTACTTTTTATTGAATAAATATAGTTGGATGACATTGTTTTAGGTATCCCAAGGACCCTGATATTCGTAAACGTTGGGTTATAACCACGAAAAGGAAAGGATTTGTTCCTACCGATAAATCAACCGATACATCCTACCGATAAAGTGTCTGGAAAAAAATATTTCACAGAATTTTTCAGGAGTTGCATTTGTTAATTTTTCAATTTTACTTGTTTTGTTTACAGCCTCATGCTTCGCCAATTAAGAAAACTCCACCGACTTTCTCTCCAACAATGGTTTTAATACGGAGGAAGGTAAAAATCTAACAACAAAAGTTAAAGCAAAAAGAAAAAACAAAACTCTAACCGACATGACTTTAGTTTTCAGAAAAAATTAATGCACCAGAACGGCTTTTTAAAGAAGGCTTATTAAATAATAATTTTTCAGGAGATCCTTTACATAATATGTTGATTACCAGCCTTAGTAACAAAGACAAAAGTAAATACGCTTTTAAGTATACGGAAAAATTTAAGAATTCGCTTTAAGGTTGTATTTTTATTCCTCTAAAGCCTACAGATTTTAAGAAAAAACTGATTTTTCCTTCAAAATCCTTCAAACTTCGAGAGGTTTTCTCAGCAAATTTTGTTGTTTACCTGGCTTTTTAAATGGGGTCTTTACTTTTTTTAAAACTAATGTTCGTTCTAAGGACTCTTTGAAGAACGTAATTTTGACATTTGATTGCATGAGCATAAGAAAACAATTGATTACGATCCACATACTGTATTTGCATAGGTGTACTGCTACTAACGCAATATGATCGTAACTTATACGAACATCTTTTATAAATAAATATTATTATGGAAAACATACAATTATTGTATTTAATTAAATAATTTAAATCGTTTTTCCGCAAGCATTAACTTAAATTTTCAAATTTTAGTATTCACACAACAAACGAATATATATCACTTCATAAAGACAAGCGTGTTGGTTTATATGGATACCAATATAAACCACTGACTAGTGGTGGGGCTAGCAATGCGGTGGTCAGCTCACTCTGCACTGCATTGACTCAGCTTTCAATATTATATAGTTCTATGGCGTGGGCTCTTCCAAGACGTC
Organism: Philaenus spumarius; assembly: GCA_018207615.1. Classification (NCBI taxonomy): domain Eukaryota; kingdom Metazoa; phylum Arthropoda; class Insecta; order Hemiptera; family Aphrophoridae; genus Philaenus; species Philaenus spumarius. The sequence continues at coordinate 117,716 of JAGFPH010001985.1, forward strand.
CGCGGAAGTCCATGTACGCCTGTATCAATAGCCCCATTAAAATACATGGTTACCAATTCTTTTCCATTCCCATCCGTGGACGTACAACGATGCCGGTGTAAAATGGCCTTCACACATCCATTCCAAGATCTTTAGCTATATTGAATTTTTAGGTCAATTTAGAATATTTTAATTTCAAGCTTGAACTTTGATTTAATTTAACATTAATTTACCTTCATAATTTTTAAAATTTAAATTAAAACTGGCCGAAGAAGAATTTTAGTAATAATTTTTTTTTAAACACTTTATATTTCCCTACCCTTTGTGTGTGATTGATCGTTCGTTAACACCAACAATACGTCATACATTCCATAGCTTGAAATTTATTTAAATCGGTGTAACATAAATTACTATAAATATTTCTCTCTGCACAACAGAATCCTTACAAGTTTTATTTTCACAATTTACATCCGCAGATGTTTTCAACATGAAATAAATTACTACCTCAGATTTATTTCACTCCACAATCTTTATTTTCACGCCACAATCTATTCCTATCAGTAAATATAAAACAAACGTTTCCTAAACTTAATAAACCTTGTCTTGCAATTCATCATTCTTGTTGGGATCGTTTAGAGTTGATATATTTCTCAGCGCGATGCTTTATTGGTTCCATATGAAATATAGTATGCACAGTGAAGAACACACGGTAAATTATATTTTTTTAAACTCAAGACTTCTTTTGATATTATTCAACATTATTTATTAACTCTTTATTGTGATTGATTTTGAAAGATCACAATTACTTAAACGTTTGTCAGTTTTAGTATATTTTCTGTAACTACAGGAAACGTTCAAACAGATTAATTACAATAAAAATAATGTCAAGGTAGAAAAGTAAGTTGTATTACCACCTAATTTATTACTTATTAAAATTACTACTAAAATTTTACATTATTTATTTTAAAGTCCTATATAGATTTTTACCTAGACTAATATTCAATGTAGATTAAAGGGTAAATTATAGTACTACTATCTTTAAATAACATCAAGTGTTTCGACACCTTGGCAATAGTTATGGATAGTTATGTTTAAAATATATTTATTAAGAACAAAAATGGTTAATTTAGTCGGCATAATCCCTTAAAGTAAAAACAAATGCACATCCTTGTTAAGAAACATATGCTAAAGTATTGTGTTGTGTCAAATTGGTGTAATATTTCTGGAATATTTGATGTACAAAGTAAATTTGTATATAATAATTTTCGTTAAAGACAATTTATTGTTCAAGATTTCGTTTAATTAAATAGTGTCATTAATTTTAAATGTTAAAATGTTCTTCTGTCTCCTAGTCACTACCACAGATAAAAGAAACTTCTAGTTGTTCTTTTATCTGTGTCACAACCCGAGGGTCGACCTCTTCACATCGTATTTGTTGGCAGAGCTTCCGAGAATAACTTCTCCATGTCTCCCTGGATCTTCTTCTGAACCTTTTACTTGAGAGTTGCCACTCTGAACGGGGTTCCTTTTCATTTTTAGTAAATGTTATTATCTTGGTTTATGTTGTAGTAATTAAGTTTCATCGACCGTGTTGGTATTGATTATTTTACTATTTATTGTAAACATTAATTGATTTTATTTTGCTTTACATTAAGTATTGCTCATGCTCTTTTAAAATTATGTAGATGTCTTCATTGTTTGTTATGTGTTCACCAACTCCCCAACTCCCACTTCTTATTAATATATTGTTTAATTCTTAGTTTGCATTTGCTTGAAGAAATGTAACTAATTATCTTTTATTTTATAAAAGTAGCAAATTAACAGTTATTTAAATTTGTTTCTGAAGTTTAGCTGTTTAATTATTTTATCACAATAACTAGAATCCCATTTTACTGATACGTCTATTTATTATATGTTTCCTCATGAGTTATACATTTACTATTGAGAGTTTTGCAAATATTTTATATTATTTTCCTTGGTATTACAGACAAATTGCTATTGAGGGACATTTAAACAAAATCTTTAGAAACTGTTGTTCCATATTTCATTAATTCTTTTTATTCCTTCTAAACTTTATTTTAAATTATTATGAGAAATGTATAATTAATTTAAATAATGACTCTTAGTTTTTTGTATCTTATTTTTTAATTTATAACTTTAAAAACTTGTGTTTTACTAATTATTTTCACAAAATGTCTAGTATCCTGATCCAGTCTGTTTTAAAACCCTTCTTTTTAAATCTAAAATTATTTCTTTAATTTTAGTTTGTTCTCCTCTTAATAACCTAACTATAATTACGAGCAATAATAAATCTAAATCACAAATTACTTTCAAGGTATTTCTCTTAACTTTACCTCATTCCTTCTATAAAATGAATCGTTTGTTCACACCTTTCCTGAAATAAACAAACTAAATTAATATTACTTATTTAAGATTTTGACTTTTTATTTGTAACACTGCTGCTGTATTTACATAAAAGGATTGAGATTTAGTTATAACATATTTTAGTTCGATGTTTGTTTAGCTAACGTTTCATTATGCATAAGTTCTTGCATTTTCACTACCGTTCAAAGCTCTTGATGGTTTGTTTTCCATTTATATTGTTAATTACTGTAGAAAGAATATCTGGTTTTATACAGCTAGTGTGTGAGTTTGATTAAATTTTAGCAAAATGTTTGTAGTTTTATATAGATTAACTTTTTATGGCTGTTTGTATATTCAATCAAGCTTTTGTTTTACGACGGCTTCCAAAATAATAAGTGAAATATGTCGAGGAAATATCGACTAAAAGCCGAAACTTTGTTGGAGGCTTATATTCATCTATATATGATAGACAAAAATACGTATATTTAAAGAGCTTGACTGGTAGACAAATATGTCAAAACATAATAAACTAACACAATTTCTAAAAAATATATATACATATTCATTTACGAGTTTTAATGCAAAGTTGTCAGTAACACTTAAACTCCAACTAACAAGTTATAACTGTAAGAAAAATGCATCAAGAACGAAAAAATACTTCGACTTTATTCGAATCTAGTCAAATATTAGTTTTTTGCTTAACATATTTATGTCTGCCATTTAAAAATACAAATACACACACATCATTATGCAAAATTAATTAGGGTTACGAAACAATGCATTAAAGAGTAGACGTCCAATCACCGAATTATAATTTATAAGGAGAAAACTTTTCTAGTATCGATCCTAAAAGTGTTTTATTTATAAATGTTTCATAGCTACTGTTGTTTCTTCATTATACGTTTGTGAGTGTAAAATAAAAACATGGCTTGGGTTATATGTACATATTAATTAAATAAAAACAATTTAAATACTTATAAACATTATGAGAATCATTCCAATAACAACATATGTGTTATATTTTAAAAACGTATAGAATATTTATGTATGGATACTGTATTTAACACACATTCTATTAATTTTTGTTTATAATTTTGCATTTTCTCAACGAGTTATTGTCGCCTGTAAAGAAAACTTTTCTACTACATATACACACATACGCACATACATGCATGGTCTTCTAACAGGTTTGAACTGGTCAAGTACGCTAACCTCTCAACTATGTTGTTGCCTATTTCGTTTGGAAAAATCTATGATACTGGATACAAGTTCGTACTATTTGTAATATAAGTGTATATTATTATATTAATTGTTGAAAAAGTGAAAATTATACATTTTCTTTACATTTTTAAACATTATATTAATTTTGATTTCCATTTGTACATCTTCTCTATTATTATTTTTAAATCATCCATAATTTTCTTATTTTCGGTTTCTTTTTTGTTAATACGCAGTCCATCAGATGGACAAAACCATTGAAGTCAATGTCTGTAACAAGACCTTTACTAAATTGGCATTGATTTAAAAATGTCATTATAACGTGTTTTTATGTTCAACTAAAATCTTCGAAATTAAATAGTAATATACTGACCTCTCAAAAAAACCAGGTTTTTGTAGAAAAATAAGTTTACTAATATATTTTGTAATTGGTAAATTTTGTTTAATTCTAAATTATCAAATATTTAACCTAATAAAATCATAAATATTAATAACAAACCATACAAATTTTCGATTTATCTTGTTTCAAAATCTTGTTTTTACACGTTAAATAATTTAACAGTTATCTTATTTTAATTACGATTAATTACAGAGAATTTGTAAATACTTGACAGAAATGTTTTCCAAGAGAATTAAAATAATTTTTAAATATATTTAACCATAAACAATCCGTAAATTGTATATAAGGTATTGAAAAGCACCATCAATAATATAAAGAGATATTTAATTTACCATAATAAATAAAAACTATTTCCAGTAGAACATTGTTGAACTCTACATTTTATCGTGTTAAAAATTACAATCAAATTATGAAACCGTCTGGCGCCTTATAACGGATTTAATCAATTAAAGTAAAAGCTTCACAATAACAAACGTTGCCTGTATAACTCTTCAGGGAAACTGCATTAGCTGTAATTTAATTATTTGTTAAATACTAATTTATGACATCAGTTTTCCGTTTCAACTACTTTGCTTGAAATGTTCAAACAAATGCTGGATTTATACACTTAATCATAACGTATTTGGAGAAAACTATATCACGAAATGATATATTGTAGTTTTGAATTAAGCAGAAAAGAATGGGATTTTAAGAATTAAAGATTAAATTATTTTTAATTTTAAAATCTGTGTTTAAACAATTTGTATGCCTATTTAACGTATTTACGTCATGCCAATTAAACGGGGGAGCAGAGCATGTAAACTGTGCTTGAACCAATACAACTGTCTTGGAAGTTTCAACACTAGCAAATTGTACGAACATGTTTAACCACTTCACCACTCTGTTTCTAATGTAAATGAAAATGCTACTTGAAAATACTCTATGTATCATTAATTTAAGAAGTGTTTAATTAGACAGCTGACTATTATACCATGAAAACTCTGAAAACTATCGGCGCTATGTATTTTAAACACACACATATTTAAAAAGATTGAATTGCATAAACCAAAGTTTAAAAAATATATTTTGTGTCTTATAAAAAAAATACCTACTTTTAGTTTGACGTAACATATTGAATAAAAAAATAAATTGATAGTTTTATATAATATTACTAAGAAGTTCGAATTATATATGATGATATAATCTACTATTTTATTAATAATATTGACTGTGTTTAATATACAAAATTAAATGTCAAGATCAGTAAACAATCAATTATATTCAAAATTTATAGAACTAAAATTTTTCATTGATATGTATCTAATACCAAAATTTGGTATTAAATTTCGCTTTAATAATAATTAAAACAGTTTTATAAAAGTTAAGTATGTCATTGTAGTTTTTTTCCTAGAGCTCAACTGTTGGTCAACCCATATAAATATATTGAACACTACGGATATAAAATAGTTATAAAAAGAATGGTATGTAATAAAGTATCAAAGTATGTCACTCGAGTTATAAATTACTAACAAAACATAACAAAAAGCTTTAAATAGCTGGTTTCAGTCTCCTAAAGTATCTGAAGTTTTTATTCTACTCTCCTGTGTCTTTTCCGTCAAGTAGATGTGTGAAGGAATATATCAGTATTGCCAACAAAGCTAGGGATCAATCGTGTATGTAGATAACTCCCCGTTAGCGGTCTCTATATTGAGTGATTTAAATCTCTATACCTATAAATTGACATGTATTTGTTTTCAAACTTGGTGTGCCTTGATATGTTTATTCCTTTCTGAAAAGACTGTAGGAAATTAATATTACTTTAACTCTGTGCTTTTTCTACACCATACAACACTTTGTAACATTTTAACAATACAGTTTAATGTAAAGATAAAAAACACTTGGTGAAGTTTCACAAATAAATAAACATTTTTCACAATGTTTTAATTGTTTGTGAAATTTTACCAAGTAGTTTTTTGTAACCTATTAATGAGTTTCACCAAGTACCTACGGTTTTTACTTTAAATAACTTAATGTAATATGAATGATTTTTCAAACATTTAAAATGACATATGTATTTCTTTGAAATAAAAAATGTTTTGAAAGTTATTTTTAACTAGCTGTTGTACCCGTGGCTTCGCACACGGTCCAAAGTTTCGCCGCATAGTAATTAATGTTTATTGTTTTAAGGGTTGTTATTACATTTTCACCCCGATCCGGCTTTGCACGGATAGACAAATAATTAAAGTTAAATGTCATGTATATTAGCAACAAAAACATATCAAGAAATATAGTACACTATGTGTTTCTTATGGGATTTTTAGTAATTTTGACCCTCCAAACCACCCTAAAATTTAGAAGTTTTTGTAAACCTATCTTAGGGAGCACCTAGGGCTCTAGAGGAAGCTACATACCAAATTGCATTCCAATCCGTTTAGTGTTTATTTTTCTAGTAACTTTGACACACCCCCCCCCCCCCCCCTCAAAGCAACCCCCCCCACATCTCTAATTTTTGGAAAACTTTTCTTAACGAACACCTAAAGCCCTAGAGGAAGTTACATACCAAATTTTATTTCAACCCGTTCGTTAGTTTTTGAGAGTTAAGTGAGTCAGTCAGTCAGTCAGTGGTATTTGGATTTTATATATATATATAGATTTGAACTGGTTAAGAATGCCTGTAAATACTTGTGCATTTAAAATACATACCAGTAGCTCAGGTGATGAAGGATGTTCAATATGTTAGTGGATGTTTACCTCATCCTTAACACATTCACTGCTAAGCAAATTTCGTATTTCTTATGCTATGAGCTGATCTTTTATTTTTTATACTTACAATCTAAATTAGTAGAAATCATTTATTTTTTATTTTCGAACCTTCCTACGTAATAATCACTAATATTTTAAAGCGGAGGCACATGTTCGTCCATAGCGTGCATAGGCTTAAATTTGATAGAAAACTATATAAGACGGAAACAGTTTCATGCGGCAGTTATGAGTGATGGATTTTAAGGTTATCCATGGCTAAACCATATTCTATGTTAAAATCTTTATTATTAAAAACTTAACATTAAAATATTTTAGGATTGCCCATGTATAAATCATACTCTATGATAAAACCTTTATTATTCAATTTTCACATTCAAATATTTTAAATATAATTGACTGTTTAACATATAACAAAATTACACGTGTGACTGTTAAAGTGACGGCTTGCGTGTCGGTTGGTCACATTTAGTCTGGGGACCATGATCAGTGCTCACTTACTACACCCAACAAAATAAATGATCTCCCGAAATTCCGCATATCGTCGTGAATCACCCTGTATATAATATTTTTAATAACTGCCGAAAATGTGTTCAGGAGACCATGATCATTGCTCTCTTACTACACCCAACAAAATTAATATTGCATTGTCGTCGGTCTTTGATAATTGTGCAAAGTTTAAAATCAATCAGAAGTTTAAAAGGGGGTGAAAATCACGTCGTGTTCTGATGACCATGATCAGTGCTCACTTTCTACACCCAACAAAATTAATATTGCATTGTCATCGGTTCTTGATAAGTGTGCAAAGTTTCAAATCAATCAGACATTTCGAAGGGGGTGAAAATCACTTCGTGTTCAGGGACCATGATCGGTGATCACTTACTACACCCAACAAAATTAATATTGCATTGCCATAGGTCCTTGATAAGTGTGCAAAAATTCAAATCAATCTGACTTTTTGAAGGGGGTGAAAATCACGTCGTGTTCTGGTGCCCATGATCAGTGCTCACTTACTACACCCAAAACATAATTAATATTGCATTGCTATAGGTAATTGATAAGCGTGCAAAGTTTTAAATCAATCAGTCGTTTTGAAGGGGGTGAAAATAACGTCGTGTTGTAGGGACCATGACCAGTGCACACTTACTACACCCAACAAAATTAATATTGCATTGTAATCGGTCCTTGATACGTGTGCAAAGTTTCAAATCAATCAGACGTTTTGAAGGGGGTGAAAATCACCTCGTGTTCTAGGGACCATGATTAGTGCTCACTTACTACACCCAACAAAATTAATATGGCATTGTCATCAGTCCTTGATAAGTGTGCAAAGTTAAAAATCAATCAGACGTTTTGAAGGGGGTGAAAATCACGCCGTGTTCTGTAGACCATGATGAGTGCTCACTTACTACACTCAACAAAATATATATTGCATTGTCATCGGTCCTTGATAAGTGTGCAAAGTTTCAAATCATTCAGACATTTTGAAGGGGGTGAAAATCACGTCGTGTTCTGGTGCCATGATCAGTGCTCTTTTACTACACCCAACAAAATTAATATTGCATTGCCATAGGTCCTTGATAAGCGTGCAAAGTTTCAAATCAATCAGACTTTTTGAAGGGGGTGAAAATCACCTAGTGTTCTGAGGACCATGATCAGTGCTCACTTACTACACCCAACAAAATTAATATTGCATTGAAATAGGTTCTTGATAAGTGAGCAAAGTTTCAAATCAATCAGACATTTTGAAGGGGGTAAAAATCACCTCGTGTTCTAGGGACCATGATCAACGCTCACTTACTACACCCAAAACATAATTAATATTGCATTGCTATAGGTCCTTGATAAGTGTGCAAAGTTTCAAATCAATCAGACATTTTGAAGGGGGTGAAAATCACCTCGTGTTCAGGGACCATGATCAGTGCTCACTTACTACACCCAGCAAAACTAATATTGCATTGCCATAGGTCCTTGATAAGTTTGCAAAGTTTCAAATCATTCCGACTTTTTGAAGGGGTTGAAAATAACGTCGTGTTCTGGGGACCATGATCAGTGCTCACTTACTACACTTAACAAAATTAATATCGCATTGTAATAGGTCCTTGTTAAGTGTGCAAAGTTTCAAATCAATCAGACGTTTTGAAGGGGGTGAAAATCACCTCGTGTTCCATGGACCATGATCAGTGCTTACTTACTACAACCAACAAAATTAATATTGTATTGCCATAGGTCCTTGGTAAGTGTGTAAAGTTTGAAATCAAGCAGTCGTTTTGAATGGTGTGAAAATAACCTCGCGTTCTG
>JAGFPH010001985.1:147991-172009 GCA_018207615.1 Philaenus spumarius
CGGAAGTCGGTGCATATTACGTCATAAAAAACAAGATGGCGTCGTCATCTGTCGCAACTCGGTGCAAAAAACGTAGTCCCATAAGAGCCCATGTTACGGCTCACCTCCCGGGATGTCTACTCATTTATTGTTCTTGTTAAATTGGGCTATTTGGGCATTCGTCGGTGAAAATAAAACACATAAAAAACCTTTTTACCATACAAACGAAAAATATTTGAAAGATGGGAACAACTTTTTAGACTCCCCTTTTACGAAAAATTTACTTATGAAAGTAGACTTTCTTCTTATAGTTGGTAATACAAACTAAAACTACTATAAAGATATATTTGTTCTTGGAAAATTTTAGGATAATTTAATTTTCCCAAATTAATATAGGATTTAAATCACATTATTTGTAAATATTAATATTTAGTTTCAATTTTAAAAACATACTATTATTGGGAAATAATAAAAAATTCGTGTTCCTGAGTATTGATTTTGCATGAGATAATTAGAAGATGGTGTATAAAGACGTCTTGAGATATGAAAAAGGGATTGGAAATATGAAAGGATAGTGGAGGGAATTGGCTTAACAATTAAGTCCCTCATATAGGTACCCACAAAGAATATTTCTACTTAGTCACTATCACAAAATAAAAATGTATTTTGAGTTATTAGAAGGTTAGTTGTAGTAAGACGTTAGTCTTACGCTTTCCAAAGACGTTTAACTTCTTTACTAGTTTTCCTTCTAGGCCTTGGACCTACTGATTATGGCATTTATCTATTAAACTGTAAAATGGCAATATTAGTGGAGTCGCATATATTTTCATCCAAATAAAATTTTCTGTTTTGTTTTTTTTTTTTTTTGTGGTCGCCTGCGTATTAAAGGTAAATGTAACGAGGGTGCAGTCCCAATTCGTTGTTCTCACTTTATAAGGGACAAAACTATGTATAAATAACTAATAACTAAATAAAATGATAAATTGTCATTGCTTTAAATCAATTCAGTTGCCTATTAATATATTCCGCAATTTCAGGGTGCCAAATTTCAGCTCTCAAACTTTAAGGAAAGAATACAAATTAAAATGTATTGTTTTTATGGGTTGTTATTACATTTTGTGGGGTCATTCACAATCCGTAAAAATAATTAAATACAATTATACTGTCCCTAGCCAATACAACAATAATATATAAAGTCCACCTTAGTTTCCTCAAAATTTCTAAACACATTCAGCACGCAACATAAGACTTTTATCTAAGCGATAAACGAACAGCTGATCAGATAGCGACGTTGATCGCTGACCTATAAACGACCTTACCAGACACAGCTCAGGATTGTAACGTCTGTTACATCTCTAAAACTGAAAATAAGATCTGCAAAGAAATGGGATTTTTGAATATCTTTAAATTTCAGTGTTAACAAACCGTTCAAATGTTCCAAAGTAGTAAAATAAATGTCCGCGATAATAATACTTTAGCGATCTCATTCACCAAAGCTTTACACGTGCGCTTACCCAGGTTGGTGAAAATATGTACTTTGGTTTAGACTAGTTTTTGCTTTTCTATCTAATTGAAGATCACCCATAAAAGTATATTGTTTTATGTAAATTAATTAATACGTTTTGGCTAGTAAAATTTGTTTAATTTCCCTGTATAATATTTTTTACTTAAGGTTAACTTTGGTCTTAGGTACATTAACATATAGTGTATTTGTAGCTTAAACTTAATTAGTAATTTGGACAAGCGAAGAAACATTTAATTTAACTTGAATTATATTTGTGTGTAAAAGATTATTATATTTTAACACAAAGATTTATTTCTTATATTAAAGCTTGAATTTCATAAAAAGGTTACTAAGATCAAAACTTAACATGCAATGTGGCATAGAAAAAGAAAATGGCGGCCAAGCCTAAAACTTGCCTTGTACCTATGCTTAACAAAATGTACAATCACTTTAAGCTTTCGTAAAAGATAATTAATTAACGGCTTAACCTAAAGCAGATTGTTTTCTTTTAAACAGATTAACTACTGGATCCGAGTATATATCCAAGTATATATATATGTAAGTATATATCAAGTATATATCCAAGTATATCTCCTAGCATTCAAGTCTAGTACAAGTATCTAACTTCAAGTAACTAGCTTCAAGTAGGGCAGTATTCAAAGGCAATTATCCGATTTCAACCAGGACAGTAACTGCAAGTAGCTCTGCAATTTCAAGTAGGACAGTCTATTTCAAGTATCTACTTCATGTATCTCAGTACAAGTAACTCTTTTAAGACCTTAAGTGTGTTTGTCTTGGTCAATAGACATGTATATGCGATTTAAGGTGATCGTCGAGTTATAAATTCTGTATTTGTTTAATTATACATAACTCTGTCCTAAATGTATATATATGAATCTAGGTTAAGATATACAAACTTATAAAAAAAAGTTAACCAAAAATTGTTTTTTTGGAGTTTTGTAGCATGCAATAAACTTTCGGCTTTTCTGTCTCCCAGAGACATTATTTAGAAATTCTTTTTTTAGTCAAATTAAATAAATTTTCTTTCATTACATAACTTATAAATTTAATATTTTAATACGAGTCAGCAAACTCTGACTCATTTATAAGGTGCACCAAAAAATATAAATTAAATAAATAAACATAAACTGAATAGCGATATTCCATAAATGTTAATTGTTAATTGTAAGATGTCTATACTAGTCTGATGTATGAATTATTAGTCCAACGACTATTTATTAAATAGTGGCAATTGAGATTTTGCTATTCAGTGAATTTAAAGTATTGTTATTTATATGTTAACCTATAGCGGATATTTTGTGTATGCAAATTTCCTTGTTGATTTGCGTGTTCTTGTTTTTAAGTGTTCTTCAATTTTCAGAAAGCAAAAGGGTAAGGTTGTATTATTGTCGTTCAAGTTCTGGCATGTACCACTTTCCCAGTTAAACCTCTGTTAGGGCCCGGTAGCTTCCATATTTTATTCAACGTAAAGTCGTACAATTTTCACCCCTAGCAGAACGTAACAAAATGTAAAACTCGTTTACTTTTTATGTGTGTTTTGTAAGAAATAAATGTACAAAATTTCTAAGGAAAGTAAACAAACAACATTTATTGTTTTAGGGGAAGGCCAAATATTTTAAAATCCTATCATAGTGCGCCTCTAGCTAATTGATGCTTATGCTTTGAGGGCAACAGTGTATTTACTTAGCCAGTCGCTGAGTCGCTGTTCGGTTCCAAGTGGCAACACAGCATTTGCAAAACTTAGTCGGTTCGGTGTGACAACAGCGCACAACTGTTAATACCAGGGCTGCGGAGTATATCTGCAGTCCTGGTTAATACTATCATTGCTTGTTTAATTGTTTTTTGTTCCATACCTTTTTTTTATTATTTTATATTTGATTATTTTGTATATTTTTATTTATTTTTTTTTTTTTATTCTGCATCTTATATTGTGATAATTTTATATTCCATTATTTTGTACCACTGTTATTTTAATTAAATATATTAAGGGTCGGCCCTATTAAAACAGAAAGTAACCTGCGACTCCAGCACTTCACCCTATAGCGGCGGTAATTTACGCGGACATTGCTCAGCCTAAATCCATTTAAAACCCGTAGTTATTCAAATAGCGTTTAAAAAAAGTACCAAACTCTTGTGGACGAAATTCTTCATCCGAATGGCTTGGTAATTTTTCGCTATAATTAATTGCGACAACGTAAAAAAATATTAAAAATTTATGTTTTAAATTGTTAATGTTAAATTGTTTATGTATTAATAAATATAAACAAAATGTTTTTCTTAGTTTTGAAAAAGCCATTTGGATGCTTATTGTCCATAGCTTTAAAATTACATATCGTTCATAATTATCCGATCAAAAATAAAGGAAAAAATTGGATTTTAATTTAACATTGGGTTTATGGAGTGTCAGCCAACATGGCCGACAGCTAGAGCCGACCCGTAATGAGACTTACCGTCAACAATAGTCTATTGTTCGTAGCTATTTCACTACGGCCGTTTTGGCTATTCATTCATTTTCAAGTGTTTGATGGGTAGTTCCCGTTGTCTCAGTTTAAAAACACATAAATCACGTAACACAAAACACACACAAGTTCTTTAAACACTTATTACAACCATGGAGTAGGCCTACTGTCACACCAGTCATACCGCGTACTGCAAGTGCAAACTACCTGTGCATTGGTCGTAGGTAGGGAAGAGAGGGGGGGGGGGTTAGTTCTTATCTATATTCGTTATTACTGTATCGTAAATTAAATGTGATTCAAATTTTAATTTTTCATTCAAAAGTGAACTACTATAGTCTTTTATTCGTTTATATAATTCGTACTCCTCTAATGCGTTTATTAGTTTCCCATTCTCACAATAATGAAGTATGTTCATTGTTTTTTCGATGAAAAGGTGGCAACTTCAATATTAGCTCAATATTTATCATGCCGTCAATGATTTCTTTAAGTTGTTTGATGCTTGTTGTATTGAAAAATAATGTGTGTAAAAAAATATAAATCCATTTCCTACAAAAATGTATGTTTATATTAATTGCCATAGCAACCGACTGCATAAAATAACAGATAAAACAGCTGATTCTGATAATCGGCTTAGCAATAAAATTTTAGGTTAGGCCTATTGTTTTGTTTTCTGTACATCAATGACACATTATACACTTTAACACATTAACACCTTTCGAATTATATAACCTTCGTTCCTCTCCATTTATAATAAATACTGAAAAAGTTACTACCAATTTCGATGTTCAAGTATTAACATAATGATTTGTTTCAAAATACTCAAAGACATTATTCAAAATACAATTCAGCAAAGTATAAAGTCAGTCTTATTTGCATTTAAAATATGAAGTAACCCAGTTCTACAGTTTCCTATTCGTACAACTTCTAAAGGCAAATAACTTTCTCTCTAGACTAAAGTTCTTCTCTTTCTAAAGTCTATTGTCTTGAGGGAATGTTCTGAATAATTTGATAGTGAATTCCAGACCTTATTCATTAAACAACGTATTCACTACGAGAGAACATTAACAATCCCATTCCTATATTCTAGGTTGTCATTGACAATTTTATTAACACGCAGGAGCTGTTGACAGGACTGTTGGGGCTAACAAACCTGGGCAGAACTAATCTATCAAATATTTTACTATTGTAATCATATAGTATCACTGGGTTCTGAAGTGTTTTATTTCTCTAATCCTCCATGTAAGAAAATTTAGAAGCTCGACAATACATTTTCAGATTTTTAGACAATATTATCATTAAACAAATGGGTAAGTTTTAAATTACTAAAATATAGTATTATTAAAAATGTAACCTTTTAAAAATTTGGCTTTCACCAAAAAAATTACGTTAGTTTTTATTCGCTATAGTTAACCATAGATCGAGGTTTATTGAAACAAATAAAAGAAACAAATTCAAGCTCTTTATAATACGAAAGTAACATTTCCTGCAAGCATGGTAATTTCTCAATATTTAGCTTATAATAAACATGTACTACTTTCCTTACTTAATACATGTTATCCCTGTTTAGTGCAACACATACTTCTTAATTAAATGCAAATTCTGTTTCTCTAAATACTTAGTTCGTTCTCTTTTTTGTAATTAATTCAAATTCAGAGTAGTATTTGTTAGTGTTAAATAAGAATTTATTTGTATTAAAAAGTTTTTATTAAAAAGTACAATTCTTAAAATGATAAAGCTACAACGAATTTTGTTAAAATAACACAAATGGTGGAAAATATTATAATTTATTGTTATTATTTTAGTGATAAAGACCGATTATATTGAAGTACTAAGGAGCTGTAATTGTAAAACACTATTTTAAAGTTTTGTAAACAAAATGATTAAACATAAATTTTCTTATAAATTATAATTTTAATAACCAAATTAAGTAGTAATTTAATTATATTTTTTAAATTTAAAAATTGTATTACATAAATTAATTAACGTAGGTTCGAACGTAGAATATCAATTTACCTACTCTATAGGTTGGTCCTCTTTTATATGCATGGCCTAATAATAGACGTTAATAAAAATAAGTTTTTAAATTTAAAACATTGAAATATAAAGTATAACCAAATTGTAAGCAAATGAATGTATTCTTAAGTATAGTTATGGAAAACTTTTCTTAAACGGCAACCCAGGTTTCACTCACCGAACTGCATCGACTGAAGTAAGAATCTACGTTTGACCAATAAAACGGTTAGCATATTTATTTCCAAGAATTTTATCTTGTAAGACATAGAGGGCCATGAGATAAAATAAAACAGCGAAATAGTTCAATATTTCATTCTACAAATCATACATTTTTCAAGGAACTTTATACACGCACAAACACTTAAAACTTGATCTCTTGAAATGTTTCTACTGCATTACATTACTTTAATATTTATCTTATGCAAATAATATTGTTAATATCTTTCGATATTTTATTCATGTTTAGATATTGATATTCGTGCTGCAGTCGTTATTATTACCCTGAGTGAGTTTACTTTTTAAGAGTGGATTTTAATTTATATATTTTTATTTATATACATTTTGAATTCATATTATTGTCTCGCACTTGCTTCCAATAGACCTAAATACAAAATTCAAATTGATTTGTTTAAATCTTGTACCCTAATGAAAGGTACAGTTTTACACTCCAGAAATGTTTACGGGAAAAAAATTATTATTGGGATTTGTAAAGATTTATAGGAAAAAGAGACTATATTCAATATTTAGGCTGTGTTCTTGAATTTTATCTTTATTGCTAAAGTTGGATGTCAAGCACACTCATATGAGACAGAAGCAAGGCTTACTAAATACAGTTTTTCAAATTATGTTTATAATATTTCTTGTTGACGATTTTCAATAAAGTTGAAACAGTGAAGACAAATATTTCAATATTATATTACTTGTTTTATCCTTATATGTATTAGTAGATGATGAGATACTCATATTTTAAATATATTCAAATATTCGTTATGTTGAAGAGTAATATGATAACGAACATACTATGATAAGGTGAAGAGGAATGAGGGGGAAAATCTACTATTACTAGAAAATGTATATTTATATTCTCTCTTGAACGTAGAGAGAACTTCAAGAATACACCGACTAAACTTCACAATTTTCACTGAAATATTTTGAAGTTACTCATACTTCAATTAAATGCTGGTCCAATTCAAAAATGTACGTTTCATGAATTCCACATGTACAGCGGTCTTTTGCTTTTCCCGAAAATTGCTTATTTAGATATTGTCCCTTTCGTCCAAAGTCTCTACTACAAGGGTTGTATTTTTCGTCTACGAGTTTAAATATTTATAATTTAAACATTTCTCGGTATTAAACATTTGTAAATTACTGGTTTTAAATACCACTGTAATACACATTTATTCTGTTTTCGTGGTGTCAAGGAGAAAACTACTTATTATTTATAAAATAAAGATTTCCTACTTGCGAAACATTCATGGTCTTTACTCGGGAAAAAATGAGGAAATTTAGTATTGAAATTTGGTACGCTAACCTCCTAGCTACAAGTCGGCATAAAACGAAGAATTATTAATACTTACTGTTTGCAAATAATCATAACATACTTTATTTTTATTGCAATTTATGAGTCTGTATAAGTTTGGTAATAAAAGCATATAAAACTTATTTGGGTTTCCTGAAAGATAACAAAGTTCTATTATTTCTCCAGGCTGACACAATTCCTCTTTTTGAAGCAGAGCGAAAGAAAATACATTTTATAGAACCTTCTCGAACTTTCCTTTTTATTTTAAAATAAGTTAGTGTACTACTAGAACTTTTGTATTATTTTATTTTTGTTTTCCTTTTGCTAAAGCAAAAACCTCGCTTTAGACTGTAAATGAACAATGAAACCTCGGGAATAAAACTTGAAATACTTAACCACATTCCATTCTGTGAAAAAAGAATGAAACGTGATATTAACACTTATTCTAGATTATTTGAGTCGAACGAATAAAATTTTTTTACTAAATACATAGATATATTTTCTTACCTAACCTAACCTAAATTCACGATTTTAAAATTGTATACTTTTTAATTTATCAAAATAACATATCCGAGGAAAATATTACATTTATATTAACATAAAAGTTTTAGATTTCCAGAAAATATTTCAATATAGTTTCATAAATAAGTTCAAAGGTAATAACTAAAAATGATTTCATTTTACGTTGCGCTTAATAAGGCAGATAGTAAATATAAATAAATATTGAGCTTGACTTGTGAGAAGATTTACTTGATAGAATAAACTTAGAACACACAATCTCACAACTAATACGTTTATTAACTCAAACACGTTACAACTCACGTTTGGGGGGGGGGGGGGGTAGCGTGTGGGGGTTTGTGTGTGATAGTTTGACTATTGTAGCTCGTGCATCACTGAAGATGGCGACTTTGACGTTGAAACGCGTTTGAGTTAATAAACGTATTAGTTGTGAGATTGTGTATTCTAAGTTTATTCTATCAATAGTTTTGTTAAAAGGAAGGTAAAAAATATACATTACAATGATTATATGATATTACGTTATGTTTACTGTTTTGGAAATATCTTATTGTTTAAAGAAGAAGTTCCATCAAAATATTTTAACGATAATATGAGTTGTATTGTCCATTTCTCAGCCAAGTTAGCTCCTATCTTTGTCTAGTCCATATATGGGTGTAGTCTCAACTTATATTTTTACATGTTATGTTCGTACAGTACTTGTATGTATTATTACAACAAATCAAAACCATTAATAATAACAATAATATTCTAAGATAGTAAATGGTGTTTTTTAAAACAATTACGTATTTTATAGTTCATTATGAGAATACAACTATTAAACGTAATGAAATAATACATTTATCAAGTAATTTTCTTGCATCATTGCATGACGATTTTAAATTATAAGACAAACGTATATCAATGGTATTCGCATGTTATATCAAAATTTTGACAACTGTAACTAAGTCATATTCAAACAAGATTTAATTTACAAACAAGGCTTTGTTATAAAGAAACAATAGGAAATCGTTAAATAAAAAAAAAGCATTTTTCTTCTCCAGACAAAATTAAAATTTTTAACGATATTCCCGTTCATAAAAATATTATAAACAGTTTAAAATGGTGATAATTGTATTTAAAACTTTAAACCCGCAGCTCTATTGTATGTTTTCTTACATTATTAGAAGTAATTGTTAACTTGATAAAATGTTAGCTGTGTCTCAATTCAATTTTAGGGAGTGGCTAAATATTAAAAATGCTTTCTTTGAAAGCGTGTTTACAAAAAAAAAAATATTCTGTAAATGAATGATTAATATCATCTGAATTTGTATAAATAAAATATTTTTAAAAAATCTTTTGATTTATTGACCCTGCAATAATTCTGAATAAATTATAATATGCAGATATAAATATGCGCTTCTACTAAAATGATTCATAAATTACTTGTAAATCAGGAAAAACTGTGAGAATATATTGGACTGTTTTAGCCAGCATTGGATTCCAAGAAATCGTATACTCCAGGGCACATGCTATGGCAAATTTTTTTTTTTTAAGATACGCAAATGATCTATAATCTGCCAAATTTTATGGCGATTTTGCATTAGAGCCTAAATAAAGAAAACCAAGTGATATAACAAAGCAACTAGAACTTGTACTTGTTTGTTAGTAAAGCAGTCCTAATAAGTAGAAATTGGATTAAATCAATTAAGGTTGTATTAAATTTAAAGAATTTTTCTACCTGTCCCTATGTATTTAACTGAAGTCTGAGTTTTCTATGAATATTAAATTTGTTTGGTACATTCATTCATAAAAAGTGCCTCACCGTAAACAAATCAATATCTAGGGAAAGGATTTGGCATTGGCTAAGGGAGAGCAATAATGAGTCGAAATGCGTAAATACTTTTTTAACTATGATAAAAACTACACTTTGATTCTAGATTATCACTGCAGATAGCTAGTAATGCAAGTTCTTATGGATTAGTTTGTATCTCGTTTCTAGTACCACTTTTTCCCACACAGACAAGAGCAACCTATTGCTTATGGCTCAAGAGTATCCAAACAAAATGAAAATAACTACTATATAACTGACAAGAAATCCTTGTAGATCATTTTGGGTGTTACGAAATCTAATCAGTATACATATATATTTTATATACAACTTAAATTTAATTCTGTTGACCGAGCCAAAATATCTTATATGAATGTTCGGTAAGCAATACATTTCTTAAATGGCATCATCTCGCTTTCAAAGATAATTACATACATCACCACTTCACTTCAAGACACGGACGACAACACTATTCTTTACATCACAGCAGGACCCGAGAGAACCACCTTCATCGTTGAGCTTTAGGACTGGCTTTGGAGATCCGAGGATGGTTTACCTACGAGAACCGCTACACATCCAACACGAATTACGAACGGGCACTTCTTCGACGCCGGCGGATTCCTTCATCGGATCTCCAGAAATCCGATGTCGGTTAAACTACGGGCAGCGATTACTCAGAGGGGTAAGTAGTGTAGAAACCCTCTGAGGATGATGACCATGTCATCGAAATGTGCATAAGGGTAACGTATTAAACAATTTAGTTGTTTAGTTATAGTTTTTGTTCCTTGTTTTGTGGTTCGGGTTTTTATTTAAATCAGTGTGATTTTGCAGCCACAGTGCTCTTTTATTTGTTTAAATCAAAATATAACAATGATATTTCTGTAAATGAGCATTTCTTAAAGAAAAATATGGTCAATAAAATCTTGGAAATAATAGTGTGCTAAATATGTTATGAGAGTGACGAACCAGAATATATCTTCTAATAGTCAAAGTGCAAATAACTCTAACATAGTACTAGTTGAAGTCTTAATATTTCTACAACAAAGGAACTACTAGAAAATTATATCCAAAGCACATTTGCTAATAATTATATCACTCATCCACATGACACTGATACAACAAAGTCATTTAGGAAATATGTTACCCGTTTAGGAAAAGTGTTCAAAGTATAATGTTTGATTTACAAACAATCAACGCATAATTATATTTATGAGTGTAGTTCTTATGTTTAGTTTTAAGTGTAAAATAAAAAAATATTATATTTCATATTACGTATATACATATATATATATGTATAAAAATTGGGAGGAATGGGGCTGAACCGTATAATATTATTACCTTTAATATCTTAAGTGAAACTTTTAGTTTGTGTTATTTCATTTTGTAAAAGTAAAGTTGTTTTGTTTTAATTTTCAAAATAATAGTAACATAATTTAACACCCATCCACATAAAGAGTCGTCAAGATATTAAAATATAAACGTCAGCAGAGATATAAATAACGTTTCATACAAACAACCGGCGTTTTTAAGCAGTTAGTTTTTATTTCTACTCATGTATTAATTTAGTACCTTGTAAATTGAAACAATAAATCACAAAATTATGTTATGAGAATATATAACTGTAAAGAAAACAGGAGGAACTATTGTCCAGGGACAAAAGTAATCATTCTTAAAACACGTTTAACCCAGTTTAGCCAGTTCTATTGCATTCCATTTATCATTTTTTGTGTTATCCATATTTCTTTGTTTATATTTTAATCTTGATTGTTAGTGCAGTATCAAATGTGGGATATATTGTTTTTAATCTCATGCAATTATTTTAATTATTTATATATTCTTGGGTTTGCAACACTATTGTAACAATACAAACCGTACTCCATATAACCGTATAGCAAATTTATCCGTAGATAAGATTTTGTATTTGCTTAAACAAATATTAAGTGAGACACTAGGGAGTCTTACTATTGATTAGTCAAACCACCTACATTGTATTTCCTATAGTATATAAACCTTCAAGGATATACAATTCTAATATGACATATTTGTTTATTTTAAAAAAGGTTGAGTCCCATATGCTGCATCCCCTGAGCTCAATTTCAGAACTAGAGGTTTTGTATAATTCTTACCCAAAACCAAGAACATTTGTTTTACCATTCTCTTTAAATAAGTTAACATTATTATAAAATAGTAACTTAAACATTTTGTTTTTACTTCTTATGGGGGTGAATTACTTTGATCATGTTGTCCTTTTGACCTCCAGTGGCGTTACAAATCAATTAAAATGCCCATGGATCAAAATTAGAATTGTAGGTCAGGATACAACCACGAAGAAAACGCCATCAAATAAATTTAAGTTTAAATATGAAAACAATTGTTCTCTCAATTAACCACTCGGTAAAAAAAGTGCGTTTACAAAACAAATGTTATGTACACAACAAAACCTTTAAACTAAATCAGTTCGGTATAAAATAATAACTTCAAAACAATTTTGAAAAGTTATAGTGCAATACCAATATTTATCAATTACGATTTACCAAAATCTTTTGAAATAGATTTCCAAAATTTACATTTACTTTTATTTTACAAAATCAGTTACAAAACTTTAAATTTAAACATAAGCTTCACCCAGTTGTATAAAAAATTAAATAAGAAAACATAAAAAAAGTTGGCCAACTAAAGAAATACCTTATGGGTAAAAAATATAATTTAATGTCTATGAGGGTGTCCAAAAAAAATTGCATGCTTTATCCCATCCTAATTGTAAATAATTAAGTTTAAATTAAACTAAATACATACCAAATTTAAACTTGTTTGTTTTGAATCCTTTAACACAGATAGGAAAATGTTACTGCGTCACTAAATTTTCTTTTAAAGATGTGCCCAGCCGTTGGACCAGCTCTGATAGCTGGTTTGATAGCAAAGATTAGTTAATTAATGTGCAGTATTTGTTGCGTAAGGTAGCAAGATGCGGTTGGACTAGTCTCTTTGTGCAAGGACTGGAATGTTCCCGATGCTCTAATAGCGGTCGAAGTTTATAGAAACTTCATCTGTTTGAATAGATCATGGGGCAATGTATAAGTTGCCTCAAAACGTAGAGAGACACCCCTCAGGTAGAAGGACCGTCCTAATAACCTATTAACAAACAATGCCTTTGTTAGAAGCGGTCAACCAAGGGACTGCCGGCATTGACCAATATTCCAAGAAATTCTGTGTTACACTATAATTTGCAAACAATTGATACATTATTCCTACATTATCGAATGATGGCTCATTTTTTTCGTCTTGCTTAGACGAATAAAACACAATTTGAATCACAGTTCTACGACGTACCGTTACCGAAATAACAGTTGTCGCTTAACTTATTTAAATATTACCGAGTGATACTGAAAAACCCGTTATCTATGAGTCATGTTGTTGGTAAATGCCTGCCCTGTCTTCAACCATTAGTCCAGTCAAATTGTGTTTTTCACAGGAAAGTTTTGGGGTAGTATTGGTTTTTTCCATTTTATATGTTTTTTGGGGTGCTGAATCCGAATCTGAGGTTTGCCTACAAAATTTCGTGACACAACATTGAAAATAATGCAAAAAAAGGTTAAAAAATCTTATTTTTGAATGGGTTTTCTCTTATAACTCGAAAACTATCAACTTTTCATAAAAAACCTTCCTATTCAAAATGAAAGAACATAAAATTTCCTACAAATTTTACAGTTTATGTTTTTTTTCTCCGACGAACCGTTGGGGCTTATAAGCGCTAATTGAAAATTGTCGTATTTCGGCTGTCACCGAAAAAACCCACTTTTTCACTCCAAAACCCAAATTTATTATTAGCTTATTATTTTCTCCTACTTTTAAGTTGAATACAATGTAGACTGGTTTTAAATGTTCTGCCATCTCCAGTAATAAAAAAATATTAGTTAAAATAATTTAAAAAAATAATATACCACGTTTTAAAAATGAACTAAAAACTACAAAAAAATTTCTCCAATCCCCATTACAGATTTATAAGCCATACAGATGCCTAACCCCTTACAGATTGTTTGGAATATTTGTAATTGTGAATTTTTAATAGCTATGAAAATACTTGTAAGATTATAAACAAAAAAGTGGGACGCTTGCAATAGATAATTGATTCAGCACACCAAAAAATATATAAAATGGAAGAAATCTAAACTACCCCAAATCTTTCCCGCGGGGGTCTCTTTTGAGCACAAATTGACTGTATTAATAGTTCAGTTTCTTTGTTGCTTTTTTCCCGTAGTGTGATGGTGAAAATCTGCATCTGGAGGAAGTTTTTAACAGCCAACAACCATATCAAATCAACTGTCCCAATCAAATATTCGGGACAGCTAATTTGATATGATATTTTGCCTCCCAACCATTTTAATTTATTAATATCTGTTCATTTGAACTTTCGACAGGATTATTCGCTTGGTTACTATCACACCACGGACGCCACATCTCAACGATATTCACTTGCGAAAAGCAACAAACAAACTGGGGGTTGAAGGCAGGCATTTACCAACAAAATACATACAACATGACTTATAGATAACTGGTTTTTCAGTATCACTCTGCAATATTTAAATAAGTTAAGCGACAACTGTTATTTCGGTAACGGTACGTCGTAGAACTGTGATTCAAATGGATTTTTATTCGTCTAAGTAAGACGAAAAAAATGAGCCGTCATTCGATAATGTAGGCCTAATGTATCAATTATATGTAAATTATAGTGTAACACAGAATTTCTTGTAATATTAGTCGATGCCGGCAGTCCCCCGGTTGACCGCTTCTAACAAAGGCATTGTTTGTTAATATATGATTAGGACGGTCCTTCTACCTGAGGGGTGTCTCTCTACGTTTTGAGGCAACTGTACTGTCGATTTGCGAATACGTGTGTGTGGTAACCGTCGCTGGATTGCGCGAGCTTATGTATATTTCATAACGTCGCTGAACAATTCATGAATAATTTGTTTTTTTACTCTAGTTTAAATTTAATTTGCTTCTGAAATGTTTATTTTTATTTTTTTTTAATGGCCTGCAGTACAGTGGTTGTTTTAATCATATTTGATACACACGGGTTTCCAATACAAATGATTTGTGATAATTTGTAAAACACAGAAAATATTGAAAAAGATATTTACAGGTTCCCAAATTAAACAAACGCATTTACTAAAATAAATTATGTGTATTATATTCTTGATTAATATACAAAACCTTATAAAAGTCATTTTGTACTTATAAAAATGAATAAAACTCACTGAAATTAAGAAAACGGATCACAAAATAGTTCTTTACGCTATGATATAAAAACATTTCACAAAAATTAATTGAGAAATTATCATTGAATAATTATTAATAATAAAACAGTTCATGTCTTTCAAGCTACCAAATGTTTAAAAAAAAATAACAATCTGTACATAAAGCGACATTGTTTTCGGACCCTGGGCATAGTGTTTTTGCTGGTTTGGCGTACTATGCAGCATAGGCCCAGACCGTATTCTTTTGACATCGACTCGTAACATGATGTACACAGGCTTCTCTTATTTCTTTTCTCTATGATGTGCTTAGTAGGTGGTTCATCAGGATTTGCATTTGGGTTGCTATTTTCTACTTTAACAAAACACTCGTGGTGAAAACCGCATCTAAAGTAAGCAATAAATTTGGGTTCGGGATGATGGGGAAGTATTACTAAAAACCACAACCCAACATTTGTCTGTTGATCATAACCCAGACTACAAAGCTACACGTATTAAAACGTTGAAACTATGCAGCAAATACGATTCATAAATCCTTGAACATGTCAAAAGTAAGTGAGCAGATTTGATAAACACGGGCTATAGGGAACATAAAGTTGCAGCACGTGTGATGCACATGGAATATGAACTAATCCCATCAACAAACTCACTCTGGGTCTCCACCTGTTTAGAACAAGATTGTATAATGTTATAAATAGTTTCTATTAGTCTAAAACCTCAACACTTATGACAAAATCTCTTTTTAATGCCTCTATAATATCAAGGAGAATAAAGAATAAATAGCATATTCATTTAAACGAGTTGAATTGGCGGGTTTTGTTCCATTATCATCGCTGTTAAATAAAATATTAGAGCTAATTGTTTACAATTAGTGATTGTTAATTGAGTTTTTTACATATTTAAAAAGCATTACTTTTAATTGTTTTCTATTTCTGGCAATCAAGCAAAAGTTATTTTTGTATATGGCTGTGTTTTAATTGAGATTCGCTTATTTGAATGTGTGTGCATCTCCTATTTTATAACGCTTTTATTAGCTTGGTATGTATCTATGTAACGGAATATTTGAACGTGATTTTCACCCCCTTCAAAACGTCGGATTGATTTGAAACTTTGCACACTTATCAAGGACCGATGACAATGCAATATCAATTTTGTTGGGTGAAGTAAATGAGCACTGATCATGATCCCCAGAAAACTTTATCGGGAGTCATTAAAAACTTTATTCACGACGATATGCAGAAATTTCGGGAGCTCATCTACAAAGAAAAACACATATATATACACATAGGTCC
The DNA here is from genome assembly GCA_018207615.1 of Philaenus spumarius. Taxonomy (NCBI): domain Eukaryota; kingdom Metazoa; phylum Arthropoda; class Insecta; order Hemiptera; family Aphrophoridae; genus Philaenus; species Philaenus spumarius. Next base: position 164,360 of record JAGFPH010001985.1, read on the forward strand.
AGAAATGTTTCATTTTCCATATATCTATAAATTTTTTTTTAAATCTACTATCACACATACAATATACAACAAATCAAGTCTTTATATTACAATTATGTAAGCTGCATTTTATTCCGTTTTGAGACTAAAAAATAAGAAAATAAATTATAGTTTAAAAAAACTAAAAAAAACACGCTTTGATAGCAAACAGTACTAAAAATTTTAAAATAATTATAAAAAAGCATGGGGTGCGTTTTACTATTTTTTTATAATAACTCTACTTTTATAAATATCTACCAATAAAATATTTATAACATTTGATGCCAATCACCCCACGCTTTTTTACAATTATTTTAAAATGTTTAGTTCTGTTTGCTATTTAAACGTATTTTTTTAGTTTTTTAAACTATAATTTATTACAGTTTAAAACTTGATTACTATAAAACCAGTGGTGCTCTGGTTTCAAGAAGAATTAGAGTAGGAAAATCGACTAAAGTGATATTTGACCACCACTACTTGTACCTACACTTTTTACGCCAACTCAATAATTTCGACTTAATAAAAAAGAGTACCACCTGAAGCTTCGAATAAGAAATCTATAACGCAGAAGATACAATCGATCACGTTTATGGAAATTAAATACTGTTGATACCCTTGAGTAAGACACCGAGTTACCATTATTTACCATCTAAGTTAAGGACATAATTATAAGTGAAAGTATTTAAGTATTTAATCGCTAAAAAAGTTTAAAAAAATTAATTTTTATTTTATTGTTCTGTTTTGTAGTCCAAAATCTCATTTTTAAAATGGTATATAATTTGTATGTGTTATATATTATTTACCTGCTACAAAAAAATATTTTCCAGGATAGGTTTAACCTTGTGAAGGGTAATTTTAGAGTGATAAAGCAGTAGGCTGCTACACTGAAGCAATTCAAAACAAAACATGTTATATAGTATTATAACTTATGATGATGTAATCTAAATTGTTTGAATATATCAGTTTTTGTATTGGCTAACCTGTAGTTGTTCATCTGAATTCTACAGCTGTTTTAATTTTGTCTGTTTGTGGATAAACATATATTGTGAATTGTGATATTTTGTTTGTGAGTACCAAATTGATATTATTTGGTGATATTATTTATATTTATACTTTTAACCATAGTATTTTTAAATGCCTAGATGTAAACCTGTGTTAAAAAAAAGACAATATTGAGGAAATAAAACTAGGCCTACAGAAATACAGTGTACACAAGACTTTCCAACTATAGCAACTAACCTACAAAATAAGAGTTCTATTCCTACATCTTCTTCAACAAAAAAAGTGAGTAAGTCATTTGATTGGTACAAAAATCAAACTGATGATTTTCAATATGACTTGATTGACATTACTAAACTAGAAAAATCTTTGAGTGCAATTGCAGTTTGCAAAATTTGACATTGAAAATAAACAGAAATACGATGGCCGGTCTTGCAACTGAGTTAGTGTTTCAGTGTGTATCGTGTAAAAACAGTGTGAACATTATAAATTGTGAATCAATTGATAAAAATATAGGTGTAGATCAATCATTTACTAAATTATATGATTTTGATCAATTATTTTCGTTTGGTCTATGGTCTTCGAGCCATTGGAAAAGGCAGAGCGGCAGCAGAAATGTTTGGTGCAATTATAAATCTCAGTCCACCTCCAAATAGATATTTTAAATATGAACATTTTTTGGGTTCATTGGCTGAAAGTGAGTGTAAAGATTCTATGAAAAAGGCTGTTGAAGAAACAGTCGTACAAAATGACAAATCTAGAGATTTTGGTGTCGCAATTGATAGATCATGGCATAAGCGTGGTCATATGTCACTAAATGGGGTTGTTTCTGCCACTTCCTTAGTTACTGGGAAAATTCACTTCCCCCTTAAGGGGAAACACTTAAGGGGAAACGGTCTTGAATGAAATCTCCACTACCGTATAGTCTGAACAGTAATTATAACGTATCTAGTTATTATTTGTTCCTATCACGTATTTTTTAACTTTTATTGGAAATTAAATAATGTAATACAATTTTAAATAGTTCAAAGTTAAAACATCAACAGGCTAAAATTTTTAACCAAACTAGAAATTAACTTCTATAAAACCAACCCATTTTAAAATCAGTATACCATTTATTATCATTGAGACTTAAGTAATAGAACAACTTTTAAATTTATATTAAAATAATATATAATAAACAAGATTAAATGATGGGTGAAATTACTTTTTAATGTTCAAATGAATATTATTAATAAACACAGAATTATGTTTAGTGAAATGTCTTAAATTAATGGACAGTTGTTTCAGTCAGGCACTCTTTGCTATTTTGTTCATGCTGTTGTTATCATTGTTATCATGCTATTGTTATCATACACGATAACAATAGACTAATTTACAAAAACTGTTTTACACTAGTACGGTTTTTTTTAAATCGCAGACCTACGTTATAAAATGAGAGTCCTATCGTCATTATATATAAAACCATACATTATAATTTTTCTGCAGTTTACCATTTTCTCATGTCATATTTTATTCAATCAATTTAAATATCAGTTGAAACTCTCCCAATAAATAACCTAATGAACGTCAGACCAATATATCATTTAATTTATAAAACTGAACAAATCAGTCTCAAACACATATTCATAATATGAAATAAATCAATCGCAATAACCACCAATCATATTGATTTAGTATTTAATTAAACCGGCTAAGGTACATTTAACGGAATAAGTTATGTTTATATCCCAACAGATAAATCTGTAATGTGTTTTATTAAATGTTTGACGAGCTCATAAGAGTGATAACAGTTCTGATGATGGAGTAAATCACCGAAACGCGTCATTGAAAGGGAAATAAACGGTACCAGAAACTGGCACATACTTTCTCACTAATTTATATTTAAATTATTAAACAGATTATTAGCTAGAGAGAAAACTATGAGATTGATTTTGAAGATATTTGCACCAAACATGTCAAAGGCCTTTATAGAAGCACGAAAAAACATGACATTTTTTTTAAAACAACCTCCTTTATGGCCAAAAACACCCTAAATCACTGTCATTATTATTATTATTAGCTAAACGAGAGTTTTTAGAAAGATGCGGATTTTTGCACATGGTAGGACATAAAGGGCTACAAGTAAGCCAAATTTTATCAAAATCGTTATAGCAGTTTTTTTTATAAAAAAAATATAATAGATTTTTTGGCGGTTTTTTGGCCAAAAAGGGGTTGTTTTTCAAAATTTTCAAAACCTTTTTTCTTGCATGTATATAGGCCTAACCGACATGTTTGGTGCAAAATCATTCTAAATTGATCGAATAATTTTCTCTCTAGCTTTGTATACATACAGACAGACATTTTGTAAAAAATACTTTTTTGGACTCACGGGGTCCCAAAACGGATATTTCCACAAAAATCTCAACATCGATTTTTTTGCGATCACTATACTTTCTCCATACTATAGTATAGTGAGAAAATAAAACGCATTCTGTGAATTTGAACAAAATGTTTTTGCTGATTATTCATCCCACCTACAGCATATGTTTTAGTTTACATTGGACTAGAACAATTAAATGGACTCAAATTTATTTAAATAGTTGTGTTTACAGTCTACATTATGTAATAGACATCCCATAACTTTTTTACGAAAAACCAAAGCTGTTATCATCGCCCATAACTATTATAGTGTAGTACATATAGCAAGCAAACTTATGATTTTAAACAATTTAATTGACAATTTACTATTTCACACCTAAATAAACCATGAAAATATTTGTTTTAAAATATATTCAGAATTAAATAATTTTGAAATTATTTTAAATGAAAATATTTTAAAAGTAAGTCTACGTTTCAATATCACAACTCTGAACATAAAAAAAATATATTCTCAGAATTAATATTGTTATACACCCCCTTGAAAGATATACTATTTGAGATACGGGATTTTCATTTCCCCAGTAATGCACCATTGTATTACATTAAAAAACGAGTGTAAAAGCTCCCATAATGGACATTGATTGAAATGGTAAGTACAATTGTGATTCCTTATAGTAAAACCAATCAATGGGAGTAAACAAATTGACAAAAACATGTTTTCTTTTTGTGTTTGGGCTTGAAGATTTGACTTTGACTTTAAAAAATTTTAACTTTTAAAAGATCTTTAAAGTGATGTATATCTTATTTGACCTATGTTTAAATTTAAAATTTCATCATTGACCACTCCCTCATCCAAAACTATTCTCTGTATTGCAGTTCTGGGAGTTAATAAAACAAATATTGCCATTAGATTCTTTAGATGCAAAATGGGGAGGGTTTGTTAAAAAGTATCTAAAATGAATAATTGTTCTGTGAACGAAGTACCGCAAGGCGTAACTGGGTACCTTTTTTGGGCTGTTTTTTTTACAGTGAGCGTTCTTTACTAAAGTTTATCTATATTATTAATCACTATAAAGTGAAACATAAATGCCAAAGTAAAAGTTAAACTACTTATTTCAATGTTCTACCCATGGTTCATATTACGTGTTAAACAAAACTTGATTATTACTCTATTAGGTTTATTTCAAAGAAAGCAAGTATTGCAATCGTTACGACGGTGTAACTTAAGAAAAATGTGTACCTAGTTTTTAGTTATTTTGGTTTCTAGATCAAAACCTCTAATCAAATCTTTATATTGGTTTTATAAACACCATAACTGTCTTAATTTTTCTAAAATTACTTCAATATTTATGCACAAAACTTATAAATGTAAAGTCTTTGCCGAGTTCAAAAAATGGTAAAATACAAAGTGGGTAAAATTGAGAATATTTTTGAAAGCTAAAAATCACTTTAAGACCTTTTTAATACTATCCAAAACTTTTTTATGAAAACATTTTGATACAGCAAACTCTTACAACAAAATTTACCTACCTTGGAAGATGCAATATCCATCATGTTCAAAATGGTTGTAAATCTTCTAATTATTACAAAAATCTTTTGTCTGTAACTTTTTTGATAACTCCAGAGTGTTAAAAATACCTGCTGAAGAATAAAATGGTGCATAACTCTAATAACAAGCGCAATATCAACTCAGCCTGAAGTTGTTATAAACCTTCTAAATAGTATCTAAAACATTTATCTGTAACACTTTTTGATACCACCACCTATTACTGCCAGGGGTGACCAAATTCAACAAACATCAGAATAAAATGAATCAAGACATGATGGAAAAATGGGTTGATTAATGTGGAAAGGGAGTTATGTCTGCCTGTGTGTGGAATATATCTGAGCAATGATAAAACGATAAATCTACGTTAACCAAATTATTTTTTAGATATATGAACTCCTAATGAACAAATGCATGAGTTGATGTAAGTAATACTAAGTAAGTTATATTTACAAAATAATATACTGAAAAAAAAACAGTACAGTAACGAAAGATATGGTAAGACTATTATATTGTTAGCATTATAATTCTACTTAAAAGTAATGAACACACAAAATAAGTGAAATATATACAAACAACTACCCAACTTGAATGAAAGGATAGTAAAAATTAACATAGTTTTCAGATTTTGGAAATATTCGCATATGTAAAATTTCAAAATTTTAAACTAGAACACAATGCTTAACTAATCTCCGGCCCAAATAGCGTTACCCAATCATTAAGAGCCTAATCGTAACCAAATTTAATACCTTCAACCTGCCCGGGACAATTTCCAATTCGATAAAAGTTTCTAGGAAGCTGCATCATGTAACACGACTGAAAGAATAATAAACACAATGTCAATCACAGGATATATATTTGGTACTTTTAATACTGACTTTTTTATATTTAATATACATTATGATAATGATTTTTGGATATGGATTGAAACCCAAGTTGGAACAGTCGAAGGTACTATTTAGTAACCGAAGGGTGGTTTTATAGTATTGCACTAAATGAATTGTGTTCTAAAAATGTATTAAACTTATTTAAATTATTATTTGTAAATGTAATGTCGTTTCCCCCGGGGGTAAATGTAATAGTTTAGCCCCGTACGGTATGCAGTACAAGTTAGTTGTATTATTGTATTGCCAGTTTATCATATCATATGTATGTAGGCTATGTTTATATTATAATTATGTTTACGTAATAGTCATCCTTGTAAGTCGAAATTATCTTAAACTTGTACAAAGCGCTGCATTGCAACGGATAATTAAATCAAAGCTAACTCTGCCTCGATGACGTCAGATTTATTGAAGCAAAGAGTTTGTCGTTGAAACGCTTCTAGTTTAATTGCCCTTACAAGCTGGTCTCTGCCTGTTTCATAACTTCATTATCTTTACTAAAAATCTAACCGGATGCACGTTCAACTTTCCATTTATGGAGTTTAAAAGGTATTTTTATATTGATAACTGTCCAAAGAGAATATAATTTGATTATATCAAACAGTTACATTTTTGAGTTTCATAGATTTAAATGAGAGCTCGGTGTTAAACAAAACTTAAATTAGAGCTCTGTTTCTAATAAACATAGGTTAAACTTTTTGAAAACAAGTTACATACATTTTGACAACTAATAGAGTTTATGTCAAATATTTTGAAATACTTCTAAAAACCATGCATTTTTTGTGAAGTTTAATTAAACTTATGATAAAGTCGTATAATTTCAGATAATTTAAATCAAAACTTGAGGATTTAGTTAATTATAGATTAATTTATCAAAGTCTCCGATATAAAATATTTTAATTAAATTGACTTTAAAGGCATTAGCCTGTTTTCAAATAGAATTACATATTGTAAATATATTACCACAAGGTACCACGGCTTCTCTTTTTACTTTTTTCAAAATATATATTTCTATCAATAACTAAAAACTGAATATTTGTATTATGTTTTATTTAAAATTTCCATTGTTTTGCTAAATTAATGAAATTTAGAAATTGTTTCTTTTCTTATTTCTTACTTAAATCAAGACGTACTATTCACCAAAAGTATGACGACTCTAACCTTACTTTTGTAGTAAGGTTGGTTATTGTTAATAAATTAATGGCATCTAAAATGGACAGTGGCACTCGCCTAATCGCACGTGTGAAATAATTTACATGAAAAAACCCATGCATAAAGTACTTCATTCATATAAGTTAAAATAATGGTTTCACTATTTAATCTTAAATTCATATCCTGTAAATATGCAGTCTGGCAGCAATTATTGTAAAAAAAAAACGATAACTTACAATAGAACAATCTATAAATGAAATCTACAAAACCAAGAAAGGAAATAAAAACGTAAAAAAATGTAGTGTTTAAATTTCAAGACAAATCTATGAGTTAATCTTATTAGGCACGGTCAGTAATGAGGAAATTTCAATTCAGAGTTAAAATATAATATTATTTTAAACAATGTATTAAGATCCAGAAAGTCGAAAAATGCCTATATTCAATAATGTTTATAATAGAATTAAAAATAATTAAGTAACATTTAAAAGCCAGACAAACGTGACTTCTTAGATCAGGAAAATATAACAAACTCTAGGAAAAAACCAACTCTAGGAAAATATAACAAACTCTAGAAAAATAAAACAAACTCTAGGAAAGTATTAAAAACTCTAGAAAAATATAACAAACTCCAGGAAAGTATTACAAACTCTAGAAAAATATAACAAACTCTAGAAAAGTATTACAAACTCT
>JAGFPH010001985.1:184938-222020 GCA_018207615.1 Philaenus spumarius
GAAACACTTAAGGGGAAACGGTCTTGAATGAAATCTCCACTACCGTGTAGTCTGAACAGTAATTATAACGTACCTAGTTATTATTTGTTCCTATCACTTTATCTGCCGTATTTTTTAACTTTTATTGGAAATTAAATAATGTAATACAATTTTAAATTGTTCAAAGTTAAAACATCAACAGGCTAAAATTTTTAACCAAACTAGAAATTAACTTCTATAAAACCAACCCATTTTAAAATCAGTATACCATTTAATATGCATATATCATTGAGACTTAAGTAACCGAACAACTTTTAAATTTATATTAAAATAATATATAATAAACAAGATTAAATGATGGGTGAAATTACTTTTTAATGTTCAAATGAATATTATTAATAAACACAGAATTATGTTTAGTGAAATGTCTTAAATTAATGGACAGTTGTTTCAGTCAGGCACTCTTTGCTATTTTGGTCATGCTGTTGTTGTACACGATAACAATAGACTAATTTACAAACACTGTTTTACAGTAATACAGATTTTTTAAATCGCAGGCCTACGTTATAAAATGAGAGTCCTATCATTGTTATTATATAAAACTATATATTATTAATGTTCTGCAGTTTTCCATTTTCTCATGTCACATTTTATTCAATCAATTTAATATCAGTTGAAACTCTCCCAATAAATAACCTAAAGAACGTCAGTCCAATATATCATTTAATTTATAAAACTGAACAAATCAGTCCCAAACATACATTAATAATATGAAATAAATCAATCGCAATAGCCACCAATCATATTGATTTAGTATTTAATTAAACCGACTAAGGTACATTTAACGGAATAAGTTATGTTTATAGCCCAACAGATAAATCTGTAATGTGTTTTATTAAATGTTTGACGAGCTCATAAGAGTGATAACAGTTCTGATGATGGAGTAAATCACCGAAACGCGTCGTTAAAAGGGAAATAAACGTTACCAGAAACTGGCACATACTTTCTCACTAACATATTTAAATTATTAAACAGATTCACTGTGACTTCATAATTGTATGAAAGTAGCAGAGGTGATACATTAAAGTAGGAGAGTAACTAATTAGTATTATTATTAGCAAGAGAGAAAACTATGAGATCGATTTTGAAGAAATTTGCACCAAACATGTCAATTAGGACTTTATAGAAGCACGAAAAAGCATGAAATTTTGTTTAAACCTTAAACCCCTAAATCCAAGAAACCCTAAATCACTGTTATTATTATTATTATTAGCTAAACGAGAGTTTTTAGAAAGATGCGGGTATTTGCATATGGTGGGGTACATAAAGGGCTAGAAGTAAGCCAAATTTTATTAAAATCGTTAGAGCAGTTTTTTTATAAAAACAATATAATAGATTTTTTTGGGGTTTTATGGCCAAAAAGGGGTTGTTTTACAAAATTTTCAAAAAACTTTTTTCTTGCATCTACATAGGCCTAACTGACATGTTTGGTGCAAAATTGTTCTAAATCGATCAAATAATTTTCTCTCTAGCTTTGTATACATACAGACAGACATTTTGTAAAAAATACTTTTTTGGAGTCAGGGGTCCCAAAACGGACATTACCACAAAAATCTCAACATCATTTTTTTTTGCGGTCACTATAATTTCTCTATACTACAGTATAGTGAGAAAGTAAAACGCATTCTGTGAATTTGAACAAAATGTTTTTGCTGATTATTCATCCCACCTATAGCATATGCCTTAGTTTACATTGGACTAGAACAATTAAATGCAATCAAATTTATTAAAATAGTTGTGCTTACAGTATACATTATGTAATAGACACCCCATAACCTTTTTTTAGGAAAAATCAGAGCTGTTATCATAGCCCATAACTATATAGTGTAGTACATACATATAGCAAGTAAACGTACGATTTTAGACACTTTAACTGACAATTCACTATTTCACACCTAAATGAACATTTTTTTTAATATATTCAGAATTAAATTATTTTAAATGTAAATATTTTAAAATTAAATATTTTAAAATTAAGTCTACGTTTCAATATCACAACTCTGAACATAAAAAAAGATATTCTCAGAATTAATATTGTTTATGTTATACACCTCCTTGAAAAATATACTATTTGAGATAAGGGATTTCATTTCCCCAGTAATTCACCATTGTATTACATTGAAAAACGAGTGTAAAAGCTTCCATAATCAACATTGATTGAAGTGGTAAATACAATTGTGATTGCTTGTAGTAAAACCAGTAAATGGTAGTAAACAAATTCAAATTGACAAAAACAAGTTTTCATTTTGTGTTTGGGCTTGAAGCTTTGACTTTTACATTAAAAAATGTTCACTTTTAAAAGGAATTTAAAGTGATGTATATCTTACTTGATCTATGTTTAAATTTCAAATTTCATCATTAACCACTCCCTTATCCAAAAATACCCTCTGTATTGTAGTTCTGGGAGTTAAAAAAACAAATATTGCTATTAGATTCTTTAGATGCAAAATCTTCAACCTGCCCGGGACAATTTCCCATTCGATAAAAGTTTCTAGGAAGCTGCATCATGTAACACGACTGAAAGAATAATAAATACAATGTCAATCACAGGATATATTTGGTACTTTTAATACTGACTTGTTTATATTTCATATACATTATGATAGTGATTTATGGATATGGATTGATACCCAAGTTGGAACAGTCGAAGGTACTATTTAGTAACCGAAGGGTGGTTTTATAGTATTACACTAAATATATTGTGTTCTAAAAATGTGTTAAACTTATTTCAATTATTATTTGTAAATGTAATGTCGTTTCCCCCGGGGGTAAATGTAATAGTTAAGCCCCGTACGGTATGCAGTGCAAGTTAGTTGTATTATTGTATTGCCAGTTTATCATATCATATGTATGTAGGCTATATTTATATTATAATTATGTTTACGTTATAGTCATCCTTGTACGTCTAAATTATCTTAAACTTGTACAAAGAGCTGCATTGCAACAGATAATTAAATCAAAGCTAACTCTGCCTCGATGACGTCAGATTTATTGAAGCAAAGAGTTTGTCGTTGAAACGCTTCTAGTTTAATTGCCCTTACAAGCTGGTCTCTGCCTGTTTCATAACTTCATTATCTGTAGTAAAAATATAACCAGATGCTCGTTCAACTTTCCATTTATGGAGTCTAAAAGGTATTTTTATATTGATAACTGTCCAAAGAGAATATAATTTGATTATATCAAACGGTAAAATTTTTTAGTTTCATAGATTTAAATGAGAGCTTGGTGTTAAACAAAGCTTAAATTAAAGCTCTGTTTCTAATAAACATAGGTTAAACTTTTTGAAAACAAATTACATACATTTTGAAAACTAATATAGTTTATATCAAATATTTTGAAATACTTCTAAAAACCATACAATTTTTGTGAAGTTTAATGAAACTTATGATAAGGTCGTATAATTACAGATAATTTAAATCAAAACTTGAGGATTTAGTTAATGACAGATTGATTTATCAAAGGGAATAGTCTCCGATATAAAATCTTTGAATTAAATTGACTTTAAAGGCATTAGCCTGTTTTCGATTGTAATTGCATTTTGTAAATATATTATAACAAGGTCAATGTACCATGGCTTCTCTTTTTACTTTTTCAAAATTTCTCAATATATATATCTATCAATAACCAAAAACTGCATATTTGTATTATGTTTTATTTAACATTTCCGTTGTTTTGCTAAATTAATTAAATTTAGAAATTGTTTCTTTTCTTATTTCTTACTTAAATCAAGACGTACTATTCGCCAAAAGTATGACGACTCTAACCTTAATTTTGTAGTAAAGTTGGTTATTATTAATAAATTAATGACTTTTAAAATGGACAGTGGCACTCGCCTAATCGCAAGTGTGAAATAGTTTACATGAAAAAACCCATGCATAAAGTACTTAATTACTTCATTCATATAAGTCGAAATAATGGTTTCACATTTAATCTCAAATTCATATCCTGTAAGTATGCAGTCTAGCAACAATTTGTGTACAAAAAACCGATAACTTGCTTATCACGTTTCTAAAAAGCTTCCAGACATTAATTCTGTTGATTCCATAATACCGAATCTTATTATAATTGATTTTTGATGCGAGAATCAAATATCAGTGTAACTGCTTTATTTACTAATTGCTGTCATCACAGAACCATTATGGGTTCTTCATAAATCAATCCCTATTCCACCTAGGTAAAGGTCAAAGAGATATAATCCTGATGACATTAAACAAATTTAAATTCCTTTCTAAAGACCTGGTCCAACAGGTGTGTAAAGCGAATCTTATGTACAGTACGATTTTTTTAACCGTGCCCTCGGCCAAGATTGTACTATAGCCCGTCTCAGGTTAAGTTGAGGCAAGCAGGGTGGGTAATTAGGGTTGGTTTCAACCGTCATAAAACTGACCCTTATTAATGCCGCCTGAGTGAACCTGTAGGACACTCTAGTTTAAAATTGCAAGTCTGTATGTCTTAAGTGAAAATAAAAAACTATATCATAATTCGTTTCATGATACTTTCCTGATAATTTTGATACCAAATTTGATTACATTTGGCCAACTTTGAGCTGTTCTAGCATTATAAACTTTGTTAGTTGAATTAACTTTACTAATATGGTTTACAACAATAAAGCCACAAAAATGTACTAGAGAAGTTCATATTTAAATATGTAATAAATAATCATTATTTGAGAAAAAACTCGATACTGTATCGTTATTTACCATAATACACACAATTGTGTGTTTGTACCATGTTAATCGGCTGACTTAAGGGCGCTACATTGTCCGCCATATTAAATCTGATTCCCATAAGAGCAATGATACAGAATAAGTAATTTTTTCTGTTAATTCGTGGAATAAATTTAAAAATTTGGTTTAATTTTGAAGTACTGTCATATGCGGATGTTTATTTCTAAATACATTTTCTAAAACTGTTTTATTGTTTTCATAAACGTATGATATAAATAGTAAAAAACAGTTAACTTTATTAACTTTTTACTCAGTTGCAGTAAGAGATATTGCACAAAATCTTAGCAATCAACACCCACAATCTATTTTACTTTAAGAAAAAACAATACAGCTTTCGTTTTTTGACAAAAACAACACAAAAATATACTTAATAGTGAAGGTATGTTTTGCTTATTTAACATTGAAATTGGTAGCCAACTTCGCCGTTTTGAATGTAGGGAGCCGAGCCTTAAAGTGTTGTAATTGTTTTGTTTTTTTGTCAATACAACAAACTACAAAATTAAATTTGTATTTATAAATTGATATTGCATTAATTAACATATAATAACAATTATCAAGTTTATTAATAATTCATTAGGTTTATTCTTATCAATATTCTTATCATCACTCACATTAGTAAACACCTCTAATGTTTACCAATCACCTCTTCCTGCAGAGTCCAACTATTATAAGACAAACGTACTTAGCACTGTAAATATTTTGAATGAATTTTGATATATTATGATTGATTGATAAAGAAACAATGTACATTATTTAACTGTAAACAAATTATAAAATAAAAAAAATATAAAAATTGACGAAGGTCTAACAGATCAAAACAGACCTCTGGCAGTCTCAAGTCTGCAAAACGAGCTAATTAAATGAGCTCCGAAACGCAGAGAGAAAGTTTTAACTATCACAAATAGTAATTATAATATGTTATTAACATGGTACGAACACACAATTGTGTGTATTATGGTAAATAACGATACAGTATCTAGTTTTTTCTCAAATAATGATTATTTATTACATATTTAAATATGAACTTCTCTAGTACATTGTTGTGGCTTTATTGTTGTAAACCATATTAGTAATGTTGATTCAACTAACAAAGTTTATAATACTAGTACAGCTCAAAGTTGGCCAAATGTAATCAAATTTGGTATCACAATTATCAGGAAAGTATCATGAAACGAAATATGATATCGTTTTTTCATTTTCACTTAAGACATACAAACTTGCAATTTTAAACTAGAGTGTCCTACAGGTTCACTCAGGCGGCATTAATAAGGGTCGGTTTTATGACGGTTGAAACCGACCCTAATTACCCACCCTGCTTGCCTCAACTTAACCTGAGACGGGCTATAACCTGAATGATAACGTTAGAAATCGCTCTGTCTACTCTAGTTTTCTCCACGAAAACTAAGCCGAGCTGCGTGAAACAGCGAAAACCGAGCTTCAATAACACTGTCATTTAATACACTTAGCAGCGATGTAAAATTATGAAACTTTCACTGATACTCAGATTAGAACCATACGATTCGTATGATGTAAAAGAAAATCAATTACAAAACCTAATTCATATTTTAAAAATCAATATTACAACAATGTACTTTAATAATGACATGAAATTTTCACACCGCTGGAAAGTTTTTTATTTGTTGGTCAGAGACAAAGTGTTCGCGAGAAAGTTTTAGATAAAGGTTCAAATTAAATATTTTATTTGAAACATTTTTTCGTTTGACTTACGGTTTGCTCGGTACAGCGGTATAATGTGTGCGTTTCAATTAAAACTACACCTGGCCAGGCCGTCTTTCCGTTGACCGAGTTCGTCCTCATTTTATAAACATTATGAAATATTATATATTATACATATTATGTTATCATTGATTATTTATTATACACTGGTTCAGTTCATTAAAAACAAGAACAGAGATTAAGGTTTTTATTTCAATAATTTTATTCGAATAATTATTCAATCATTTTTGTTTATTCGAAGTTTGTGGAACTGCCTTTACAATACCTCCCCGCTACACCACTAGCCAACCGCACGCTAGCCGAGCCGAGGGCACGGTTAAAAAAATCGTACTGTACACCATGAAACAATCTATGCAGAACGATTATAATGTATTTAGGAAACAAATGAGGTTATGAATATTTACAACAAACAAACTAATATAATTGAGTGTATGTCAAAAAGTTATTATACAAATTATATCTGCTAGGATCCATCAAATAAGTTTTAGTACAGTTTTCTGCCAATCCTAACGTAACACTTTCACTTAAGTTTGTCGACGCGTTTCGGAGTTCCTCCATTATCGAGACCTATTTCAGTACTGGATTCATCCGTTATGGAAACGTCTAGATATAGTTAGCCACGCCACTCCTCCTACTACCGGTACTGCTTCTTATGTAACATATTATGTAATATGTTATGCAACACGTTATGTAACATGTTATGTAATATGTTATACAACACGTTATGTAATATAAACCTACACTTTTATTTTATTTTATTTATTAATATTTTTTTTACAATTTTAGATTTTGGAAAGTTATTTCTGATTGACTGTTAATTTGTTCACTAATAATATTTTCTCCGTTCGTTTTTAGTTTGAAAATTTCCATGTTTTCCATTATATTTAACCGTCTTCCTTTGTTACTTTGGTGTAAGAGCTTCATTGATACTTTTATTTCATATGGCAAATGACCCTCATTTAATAAGTGTGTTGCGTAATTTGAATCTCTTTTTCATATTTATAAGATCTAATAGAAGAACTAAACACAATATTTAAGATAGCTGAAAATAATGGATACGAAAAGAGAATAATAAGAAAATTAATTCGTAAAATAAAACAAAATTTAAATAATAAGACCAAAGTCACAAAGAAACAAGAAAATATCTGGGCGGGATTTACCTTCACTGGAAAAGAAACATATACAATAAAACAATTTTTTGGAAATTCAATTTTAAAACTGCTTTTAATACGAACAACACCATAAAGAGAAGATTAAGCAAGTCTATAGAAGAAAGGGGAGCATGCGACAAAAATGGAGTATATAAAATAAAGTGCAAATGTAACGCAACATATATAGGCCAAACAGGACGAAAACTAAAAACAAGATTTAGGGAACATAATATTAGATCTTTTAATTTGAAAAAAGAGATTCAAATTACGCAACACACTTATTAAATGAGGGTCATTTGCCATATGAAATGAAAGTATCAATGAAGCTCTTACACCAAAGTAACAAAGAAAGACGGTTAAATATAATGGAAAACATGGAAATTTTCAAACTAAAAATGAACGGAGGAAATATTATTAATGAACAAATTAGCAGTCAATCAGAAATAACTTTCCAAAATCTAAAATTGTTGAAAATAAAAAAAATAATAAAGAAAAATATTAATAAATAAAATAAAATAAAAGTGTAGGTTTATATTACATAACGTGTTACATAACGTGTTGCATAACATATCATAACAGGTTACATAACGTGTTGCATAACATATTACATAAGAGGTTACATATGAAGCAGTACCGGTAGTAGGAGGAGTGGCGCGGCTAACTGTATCTAGACGATTCCATAACGGATGAATCCAGTACTGAAATAGGTCTCGATAATGGAGGAACTCCGAAACGCGTCGACAAACTTAAGTGAAAGTGTTACGTTAGGATTGGCAGAAAATTGTACTAATACTATGTCAAAAACTAAACAAAAGAAATCATAACGTTACTGTATAATAATAACATAAATCACTTATTATAAATCAACGCAGCTTTCATCTTCTCCTTATTACAAATGAACCCGATTACAATACTGCTTCCATAAATAAAAAACCCTATCTATACTCACATCACATTTTCAGGAGTAACAAAACTAATAATTTCTCCTGCACCGCAGTTTTCATAATTAGGTAGTTTTTTTTTAACTTTTAAGGAGATAGGGCTGTTTGTTCTTAAATAACTTCTGTTTTTAACAGATTAAGTTATAATAGAAATAAAACAGTTTTTACTAACACTTACTTAATTAAAAATAAATTATCTGGATGCATAATGAAATGCACTTAAAAGAGTGCTAAAATCCAATTTCGTTTTTAACTTAATTAGTCTTACAGTCTTATATTTTAATTAGTGTAAAATACAAACAAATTATATTTTTTGTAAACAATTTTAATAAAAATTTGTTAATATTTCATAAAAAGTATTATAAATTTAAGTAAATGAATAAATATATAGAACTAAATAATAACTTAATAACTCTTCCTTTGGGATAACTACTATTTCAGTTCACTTATGACAACCCAACAAATCAGGTAAGTCTGATTCAGAAAGGGTAATCCGGGATCTTCGTTTATCTAGCATGAGAGGCCACCGCTTTTCAATTGACATTATTTTCTTTGTTCAACCCACGTAGTTAGCCAATCTTAGCAGGTGTATGAAAATGGATTTGACTAATGTATTTGGCTTCGAGAAAGTTGTGATTTTTCTGGAGTATCATCATAGTTGGTTGAATATTTGGTTTTAATTTGACCGATCTCAACTTTATACATCAAGAGGAAAGGTGTGGTATTTTAACATAGCAAATGTAAAACACATTTTGAAATGATGTGAATATTAATATCCTTATATCAAAATACACATAGAAAAATATATGGCTTTATTTTTTTTTTAATATACCTAAAATGTTGTTTGAAACTTCATTAAAATTAGTTATCATACTTTTTAAATGGGAAAAACACGCATTTAAAAGAACAGGGAGAATATATATATTTTTTCAATCAGCCGATATTAATAAGTGAATTAGTCAATATGTAAGTTACCATTGGAAGAACTGCTCGGTAGTAGGCCCAGATGGCGCTCATGCGATGCAAGGAAGTCGTACAGGACTGGTTGAAAGCATTAGGAAAGAAAATCCAAAAATCATTACTGTGCATTACTTTTTGCACAGGAAAAATCTAGCTTCTTTACAACTGCAGCCAGAACTGAGTTCCGTTCTTAACGACGCAGTACAAATAGTAAATTTCATAAAATTAAGATCGTTAAATTCGCTCATTTTTTCGGTGATAAAAAAAAACTGATGTTTCACTCTGTAGTTTTCTGGCAGTCTCTAAGGAAGATTTTAAAGCGCGTTGTTTAATTAAAAGGTAAAACCGAATCTTTTTTGCAAGAAAAGGACCACGTTTAGGCCAACAAATTTAGGGATGCCATCTGGTTTGCGCACTTAAGTTACTTAAGTGCCATATTTGGTCACATCAACGACCTAAACACAGAAATGCAGGGTGCAAACAAAACAATAGTTGACATAGGGGAATCGATTTCTGCCTTCAAAAGAAAACTGGATTTTTGGAGCAATAAATTGCTGCGACAGCACATAGTTTCGTTTCCCGATTTAAGTCTTTTACTGGTGAATTCAGAGGATATCTCCTCAGGGTGTCATTGTAGCGTATTTAACTAATCTTTGTCAAGAAATGGACCGATATATGCCAACAAAAAATGATCTCAATAATCTCAGTTGGGTTTGAAATCCATTTACTGTAGATGTCAACAAAATCACTGAAGAAATACCGGGATTCAAGAAGAGTTGTGTGATTTACAAGCGCGACAAGTGAAAAAAATAAAATTTTAATAGTTGTCACTTTCACAGTTTTGGTCACAGTTAACAGACCATCCCATTTTAATGAAAGAAACAGAAAAAGACTCTCGTGCCATTTCCGACAACGTACATCTATGTGAGCAAGACATAGCACATCAATTTTAGTTGAGGTCGAAACCATAGCTCGCAATTAATTGGATCCGCAGCATGATTTGCGATGTACTTTGGCTCGGGGGACCTAAATTCAAAACGGCCAAGTTGGCTACCAGTTTCAATGTTAAAATAACCTAACCATACCTTCACTTTTAAGCATATTTTTGTGTTATTTTCGCCAAAAAACGAAAGTTGTATTTTTGTCTCGTGAAATAGATTGTGGGTGTTAATTGCTAAGGTTGTTTGCATATCTCTTTTTGCAACTGAGTACAAAAATAATAAAGTAGTATTTATATCATACGTTTATGAAAACAATAAAAAATTTTTTGAAAATGTATTCAGCAATCAACATCCTCATTTAACAGTACTTCAAAATGAAACCAATTTTTTTAAATTTATTCCACAAATTAACGAAAAAATTACTTATTCTGTATCATTTCTCTTATGGTAATCAGATTCAATATGGCAGAAAGGGTATTCACCACTTAACTAAAAACAAGCACGAGAATCTCTGAATAGGTGGAAAAGGTGGCGCAACACCATGATAGCAAACCGAAAGCATTGATCGAAATTGGCTTTAATAATTGTTTTTAATTTTTTAATTTCTTTTAGTGACCTGTTATCACTCTCATTTGTTTTTTACTACTAATTGTCACGAAGACAACAATTTTCTGTATTCTTTTTATTGTGCATAATTCTTGAATTTTTATAATAAACGACTGAAATTTGAATTGCTGCATTTTTTACTAAACAATCTTTTTATAGACTATTTTTTTGTACATTGTGGTGGAAATTTTGTTTAGGGTCTTCGCGAAGGCTTTTGCAATTAGGTTCATGATCTAAAAAATTTGGGAACCCCTGATTTAGAGGGTGGTAAAGTGCCCATATAAAATGCATTAATTTAGTATACTTTCTAGATCGCCTATCGGCTGTTGACAAGGTATACACAATGCTTTTTTAGATGGACACTTTTTCGCCCGTCGGATAATACGTGGTTCTTTCTACTCTATTAATGAGGCAGAAAAGATCTCTGGAAATAGAAGCTGGAATAACTCTGGGGCATAATATAAAATAATAGTTATTGTTATGTGTTATTGGTACATTTTTTCAAAATATCTTACAAGCTTGAAACATAATAAAAACATAATTATATTAGCTAAATTGAAAATTATATAAAACCTAACACTCTAGGTTTTGAAGTTATTTTATATTATAAAATATAATCGTAAAGAAATTAATGTGAAAATAATAAGTTCAAAATATTTATTTTGTTTGACTTTGACAGCGTTGTATATTTGTATTTCCTTTTTTTTTTGTTAATACGCTGCTGATCATTCCCAAATTTACACATACTTAGTGATATTTACATAAGCTACTAAATGTTTGATTAATTTATCATATTTCTATAAAAAAATTAATGTATTTATTTCTTTAGATGTAATACACAACCCAACAATAAAACTAATTTTGCAAAACAAGAATGAAAACAACACTACAGTATTCAAAAGAGCTTATTTCATGAGAAAATAATGTCTGTTATTAGCTACCGCAAGTTATCTTATCTCAAAAATATTAAAAAATAAATAAACTGCTTTGATGACTAAATTGTCCACACAACCTTTAAAACCTGTTCTACAAGACCAAAGTAGTGCTTATTCCTTTACAAACTCATTATACTTCCACTATAGCTTGCAGTACTTCTTATAACATTTACCATTGTTACAAAACGCACAAAGACATTGTTTGAGTAAAGTTAGTCTAATTTGCATTTAAAATATGAAATAATCCTCCTCTACAGTTCCCTACCCTTAGGTCCAAAGGGTGAATAACTTAATTTGTTCTCTCTCCAATGTCGAATTTTCTGGAGGGGATGTTCTAAATAATTTGACAGAGAGTTGTAAATCTTATTCATTAAACAACCATGTTGTTTTATCAGGAAGCATTTACAATCTCGTTGCTGCATTCTAGATTCTGTTTGACTAAAAACATTTAGTATAAGTAACTGTTGCTCTACTTTGTAAGCTTCCTGTTTATTAACAAAGTATTTGAGAGGTTTTTTAATTTGTTTCCTTTTTTGAAGTTGCAGATGTTATATTTCAACTATACACCTTTTATGTGTATGTTTCTGATAGTTTAAGCCATAAACGTTATTTGTTTATATTCACTTTTTTATATTTAATGTATTCGGAGAACAACCATACAATAGCTTCCATCATCAAAGGACTAATAATAATCGACCAAATATTACTGTATTGTTAATCTAAGTTCTCACCTTTGTTTGATTCACTATCGTACCAATCACATTCTGTAAACTTATATGTACGTCCCATTTTGTTGGAAGTATAAAGAGCCTATCAGACCAGAAATTACAACACTTTATAACAAATGTGTTAACGTGTCTTTATGATTGCTACTTTTATACAATAAAGTACTGACCGTTCAAAAAGTTCCAAATTCACTATGTTATGAATAAAAACTAATAATGATCAAACAAAAATTAAATTTTAAAAATAACAAATGACTACCCGCTTTTTGAATCAGATGAAAATTATATATCTGCAGCCACATTGTATACCTGTTAGAATCACTGTGTTCAGAAGCAATTATTTGCGTGTAATCAAATTACTTACTGTACGTTTTTAATCAAACACCAATCCACCAAATTGACATACATACAAAATTATGTTTATACAAAATGAGTTGTGTTACTCGTTTTACTTGTACGTTCAAATTCAGGCAAAATTAATGTCGAACGTTACTGTATTTCCTATTTGTCAAACGTGTATACAAAATGAGTTGTGTCAAATGTTTTACTTGTATTCTATGAGCAAATGTTTAGGTTTATAAATGTTTAAATGATAGTGCATTAAATTGATACGAATTATACTAAAATTTATAAAAAATGAATGCCTTAAAAGGAAATATAATGCTTGATATATAAGTAAAGAAACTACTTAAATTTCAGATAAATGTAATATTCTTTAAGTGTGAAATATGAAGGAATGGCAGATACAAATAATTGGTCTGTGGTAAAATTACGAATACATTAACATTAAATGTAAAACATAATTATTGAAATAAAATATTAACAAGATTTTGGCTAAGGTATAGAATTTTATAGGATCATTTAATAAGATAAGAGTTATAAAATTGTGTGCCTATGATTTTATGTAGGGATTTGTTATAACTATAGATGAATAATAGTTATTTGTATTGTGAAACTAGCAAATCACAAACTGTGTAACAAAAAATGCAATAACATTTGAAGTTATTAATCATGATAATAGTCAATACATTCTCTTACAGCACTGGCTATTTCATAATCATATCTCTTAAAGCATTGGCTATTTCATAATCATATATTATCTTAATATGTGCATTTAAATGATATTGTTTCAAGAAAAATATAATAAATACAAAATAGTTATGTTTTTTTTCGTTTAATCAATTGTTATTATTTATGAAACGGTATACTTCAACTACTCTTATATTTATATATAGGCTATTAGTTTAATTTGGTTTTTGAAACATGGTTTGGCAAAGAACATGTTATTTTTCTAACAGCACATTCTATTAGTTAAGTTAAATATGTAGACTTATTAAACCTGAACATATTATTTCTCTCCCGATACTCGGCCTCCATATTGATTAAAATTTATCGAAAATTGTAAAATCCGGAACACTATGGCAATTAGTATGACGTCAAAGCATTCCCTAGAGACTGTCGGGTCTGAAATTCCAACACTTTAGAATTGGTGTAATACATGTATTTATTGTACAATAATCTTTTCTGTAGTTTCAACTAGACATTCTTGTAAAAACAACGTATTGATACATTAAAGACGAAAACTAATTTTATCAATTTTTATACCAACAAAATTGCTCATATCACTAAATTGTTTTGAAATTTTAAAATAATATAAAATATTGGGCAGAAGTAATATCTCTATGATAAGTAACAACTCAGAGTTTAAATATTTTTTTTTTTAATGCAACAACGCATGCTCATATAGTATTTAAATACAAAACAACCAAATACGTTATTCGCCCGGATATAAATACAAAAATATGATTTTATTCATATTAAATAAATGTTATAACATTTGTCATAATGTGTTTTTAACTACAAATACCCCAAAGACTTATAATAACAATAAAAAAAATCTTAAAACATATGAATCAAAGCAAGTCATCAGTATAGAAAACCTTTACTCTGGAGACAGCTATTGTTTAATCATATTACAACTGATGCTAGAAACACACGTGTAAACGATAATATTACAATTCCCTGACATTGTGTGAGAACAGTTGGTTTACGTGTCAAAGCAGATGTTAACAAATACACTTGGAGAGTTTTAAGTTACTTTTCCCCACAATTTACTGGGAATGGAAAATCACTAAACATATGTTGTAAAATAACTTGTATTAAAAAAACACACACACATATCCAATCAGTAATCTCGCAAAAACGTTTGCAAATCAGATCAGAATTTGAAAAAGACGGTGGCAAAAGGAGAGGGTAGATAAAGCATAGAAGTTAACAAAAATCATGTCTTCCAAAAGAAGCCAGTGAAGGATTATCACCTAAAACCTCTTCAACTCAACTAAGTACCTTAAAATAGTAAAATGTTACATTAAACATCGATTTAAGTAAAATTAATGCAGTAAAAATCAATCATCAAGTCAAATAACTCATAAAGAAAGTCAAACATTTTATTAAATAATTCATCAAGTTAAAATCAGTCATAAAAAATAAAGAGCATTGCAGGAGCCAATGAATAAATAAATAGTGTCTTCTGAAGGTACAAAGTTCAAATGAAGAAATAAGTCAGGTCAAAAAGGTTGAATAAAATAATGAAGCAAAATATAGTATCAGTTTAAAAGTGATAGTAAAGGAAATAGTAAATATGTAAGTAAATAATACATTTAAATTTATGTTAAGACGATCACAAAGTTATGCCAATTAAAGAAAAGAAGTCATATCTAGATAATTAAAATAAATTATATGCATACAATAAAGTAATAAATATAGTAAAATAAATTCACAGTAAGACAATGTAAGTTATTTGGTAGGACCTTGTTTATAGATAATTAGCTGCCAAGGATTTGAAATAAATACCTAATAAGTAATTGCAAGGATGTCCTTTATAATTAAATTATCATTTTAATGTTATAACCCGCTGTTAAATTTAAGGGTTTAAAATTAAGAAATATGTCAACTTAGCAAACTTTCAGTTTAAAATATTAATTTTGTTTTATTATTAACTTGCTTTAATAAAGGATAAGCTTTATATATTAAATATTAAGGAGACTGCGTGGTAGTTAATTAGTACAGTTTCCTATAGCAACATTATACATTTTATTAAATTCTAATAAATGTATAAGGGTGTAATTTGATTGGAATACCCATAGTAACTTTCCATTAAGTAGAAGTTTCTAGAAAGAAGAAATTTTATATTTAAATGTTAGAAACTGTAAATTAAATATTGTGTACAGTTTAAAGTACAATTATTGTTCAAGTAAATTTAATTTTTGTAAGTGAATTCAATTAAAATTCTAATTGCTATAAAAATTAATTGGTAAAATTGTAGCTATCCACTTAGGGATATAACATGACAATTTTTTTACTATTAGTTATATATTTTATTAAAACTCATAAAAGTCACTGAAGTTATTTACAATAAGTGGCTTACGTCACCTCTCAAGCCAAGCAAATATTAATTCGAAAATCAAATCTGTTGGGGCCCCCCCCCCCCCCCAATTAAGACATTTCGTACATTAAATTATCTTACTAGGTGAATTCACATTAAATCATCTAACAAACCATCTTATGTTGTGATATATTCATCATACATCTTGTAAATTTTGATATAGGTCTAATATAAAAAAAGAAATATTATTTTGGAACACATTAAGTTTTTATTATGTAGTAATTATTATTTAAAGTGTTTATCATACCTCCATCTACTAAAAAATATAAAAGATATTATGTATAACGGTACAGTGAAAACAATATGCTTGAAAACAAAGTGTCAACTATACTAATACTAGGGCAAACTTTAAAAAAATTTAAATCAGCCAAAATACGTAACCAATATTCAAAAAGTTTAGATGGAAAAAACAGGTTTATTATTATTGTTTTTATTTTGAAAACGGAAACTTTGTAAAAATTCAAACTTTTGAAGAAATTAAATATAGTATTTCTTGACTAAAATGTTCATTTCAGTTGAGGGCATCGTTTTAAAAGAAAAATCATTGAAACAATTTTGAAAAAAATAATATAATGTAACATATTTTTACATAAGGCAGTAATTATGTGCCTAGGCTGATCTGCACAAGTAAATTGTACCTTGAAATATGAACAAAATTAATAAACCAAAATCAGTATGTTAACGCCTTACTAATGTAACGTAGTTTTAACCCACACTCCTTTTAGTTTTGTATAAATCAGTTTTTGTGCTAGGTTAGTCATTATTTGATTATTGGAACTCGGGCACCACTGAAGATTGCTACTTTGTCGTTGAATCGCGTTTGAGTTAATAAACGTAATGCGATTATGTATTCAAGTTTTATTCTATCAAAAAAAATAAGGCAAGATTTCTTAACACTTCTACACATTTTATAAAATAAATCAATAATTCTTTTTTAACATCAATCATACATTATAACTGATAAAAATAAAACTTGAAAACAGTTTTTCAAAACTAATACGCTTATTTACTCATGAGGGTTTCAACGACAATGTCGCCATCTTCAGTGATACGCGAGCTAATAATCAAGCTATAATTATTATTAAATTTATTAAAATAAAATTATATACAAAACTCAACATTGAATGTATTTCTGCTACTCACGTTGAACTGATATATTTATTTCCCTCACAGAATCTCCGCAATATTGTTGATAAAACGTAAATAAACTCAAGAAGCAGTAATCCATCAAAGCCTGCAAATCCCCTTCCTCGACAAGACAAGTGTGTTAAATCATATTATGTAGCATATATCAAAAACGAATTTCTTATACTTGCAAAGGAAACTAGTGAAATATTACCTAGTCTAAAAGATTCAAACAAACTTTGTATAATAAATTGTGTATAATATAGCTCCTATATTGATACCATTGTTCTATATTGTTTGTCGCAAAGGTAATTTACAGCTTTAAAACCCTATATTATTAAATTGTATACTTTATTTAACCATTTAATACAGACTGAAGATGATAATTAAAATTTTAGTATTATTGGAAAACTTGCATATTATATATGTATACATTTAGTCTGTGTAGAATAAAATATGTATGTACACAACTCAGTATTAAACAATAAGTAAACAATTTGAATATAATAGAAATCATGGTAAATCCTAATTTTAATAGCAATACAATCTCTAGTAACGCGGCTTATGTAGGCGTCAGAGGTAGTGTGTCCACACGAACGCCATGAGGTTGACATGAGGATCTATATGAATCCATATAGATGTATGTCAGATCCACCACACACGAGGTGGTTAGATGTATGGGGGGGGGAGTGAATTACTCCTTACTGGCTATTTGGAGACCACGCAGTTTAACAGATTGCTGGGTTCCAGAATTTCACAGGGTAGACAGCTATATAATTATATATAACAAGGAATGAAGAAGAAAAAATCCAAAATACCTGCCAGAACCCCTGCGTTTTTTACTAGAGATGAGCTCTACGAAAAAAACTCATCTTAGCATTACCTAGGCGTTAGGATCTGTAGAGAGGAGTGGTTCTACACTGGGGGAAGGACAGAAGAGAGAGGGGAGAAAATGCTCTACAAATGACCTATCACGCAGAGGGACAAGTAGATCAGGTACTTACTCATGGTGCGGCTTCAACTGCTCAACATGTGCTTCCTTGATTAATCTGGTGGAATTGGCAAAGGAGGGCGCAACAGTTACGAGTGTTAGGAAATTTAGTATCCTAAAAGGGCTAGGCATCTAGGCATCAGCTTGGTTGGATGCACGTTTATCAGCTGCACTGCTTAGAGGGTGAGTTTTGCACCATACAAGATCTCCAATCTTGTATTGCTGATATCGGGACTTATTGTATGTCTTCTTGACTTTCTGATGCGCTTTGAATAAGTTATGTTTGACCTGACGACAAACTTGAGTAGGATTTAAATTAGAATGGGGAAGAAGTTAATTAATATTTCAGCTGAAACTCTAGGAAGTAGCTGATAGAGAATTTAAAATAATTTTGAATGGGGTGGTTTAAGAGTCTCGTGATGAGAAAAGTTAAAATTCAGCAGTAGAAGGATTTTTCCCAAGATGTTGTGTTGTAGGAGTGTTATAAGGCTATAAAAGTGGCCTTAAGGTTACGATTTAATCTTTCCGCATTATTTGGCTGGCGTGTTAAGGGGGAAGTGTTGCATGTTTTATGCAGTGGGAGAAACAAAAATTTCGGTAATCATGCGATACAAAGCGTTGAGCATTATCATAGATGATAATCTTGGAAAACTAAAATTCTTAAATACGACTTGGCTTAGACTTTATTGGTATTATTGGATGTTGTATCTCTGACGGGAATTGGCCAGATAAATTTGAAGAACTGGTCCACAGCAACCAGAATCATTGTATTGCCCTTTTTTGTCCCTGGGAGTTTGCCCACAAATTCGATATGGAGCTCGTCCATGGGATGATTAGTGATTGTTGAAGCAAGACATTTTTTGGTATTTTGAGCAAGTTTGCTATCAGCACAGGTTGAACACTCTAGCACTTTTCTGTAGACGTCTTTTTTTAGATTCGGCCAATAAAAACTCTCTTTAAACATAAATAACGTATTAAGTAAACCTACATGACAATCTACCACAGAATCATGAAAATAAGTGATGACGAGGTCTACTAAAGACTGGGGGAAAATAAATCCTGGTGGGCTTGTTCTGATGGTTCTTGAGGCAAAGAACACCTTTACTCAGACAGAACTGACCTGAAACATTTACACTTTCAAGATCAGCTGAGATTGTTATCAAAATGGAATCGGCCTTTTGGTGATGACATAAATATATTATATACTGTCCAATAAGACAAACAAAAGTAAATATTAATGTAATACTGCTTAGGTTATATTACAACACATCTTGGGATTTCTTAAAGTTATCTAAAATTACATACTATATTTAGAAACAGGATTCCAAGAAATACTGAGTTTTATGTTACAAATGCATTTTAATTACGTTTCCAGTTTCTTGTTTATGGCCATATGTGAACTTTCTTGAATCTTAGCCAAAAGAGGTAATCAGAAAAAAATTAGATTGGCAATGTAAATCAAACCTTTTAAAAATGTATATGTAAATTTATAACAAGAGTTAAAGAAATGGCAGGAGGGGGGAGAAATGTTTATAATAAGCAGATAATATTATCAACTGTTTAAACAGAACTATTAGATCTAGGATAACTTACATTATATCGTAACTTAAATCTTGAACTTGTTGGGCGATGGTTTTAACCAGTAGTTTTGTCATAGTAAAAGTTAAATGAACCCTAAAGCAATGACCGAAGCTGTTAATTTGAATTCTTAGCTGTGATTCGCGGACAATATCTACTCTGTAATTTAATGAGTTTGAATTGTTTTTTCATTTCCCAGGGATATACCCGGTAGCAAATCCGTAGAAAATTATTTAATAAAACATCTTTAACTATAACGACATTAGAAACCCGCTTGACTTGCCAATGTGTTACTATCTTTTACGTTTTGTAGTGAGTTAAGCTTAGATAGGTCTTGATTAGAATTTATTTTTTAAGATGCCCTATTGTAGTTTACAAAACATAATTTAAATGCTAAAAATGATTTCTGTATTAAAATTTTGATTTAAATAACTTTAATTTATTAAGAATTTGTTTTGTTGGATTTATGTAAATCTTACTCTAAAGGAAATTTAATTTGAGTGGATATTTGACAAAAAGAATAAAATTGGGAGGTTGTACTTAAACATTTTATATAAATACGTTAGTATATTTATTTTAGTTTGAATAATATAAACTAGTCGCCATTATAAATTGAATTTTATTACTTAATACCATACTACTACAATATTATATCTGTATTTATTGATGAAGATATTATTAGTTTGAGATTTAAATGTCAACACGTTAAAATCTCATTCCTACTTAACTGTGCTCAATAAAATAACTATACTGTTTATATTGTTGTTATAATATATCAAATGTATGTAACACATACATTGTTTTAAGTTGCTTTTGTTTAATAACTAACTTCAATAGTTATATATATATTGAAGTACTAAAATATTGTAAGTACTATAAGTAACTATTGAGCTTGACTTGTGAGAAAGTAACTAGATAAAATAAAACTTGAACAACTTCACTGAAGATGACGACATATTCGTTGAAACGCGTTTGAAATTAGTAAACGTATTTGTTGTGAGATTTTGTGTTCAGGTTTTATTTTATCTTAACAGTACAATTAATATTCTATTTAAAACAATCTTTAAATATGTTTAAGCTATGAAATTTTGGCATTAATAAAGAACCATATCAAAACTGCTTTTAATTTACTGAATTTTCAAATAGGAGCTTAAATTTAAAATATATATATATTTACATGGCTACTGAAAAAATATTTTATTTTATTAGTTTGGTCGCCTTCTACGTCTGTCCTTCAGGGATTTAAAAATATTTTCATTATTTGAATTTAATGTGTGGGTTATAAATTTTAATAATAATACATAAATTTCTCTTTTTGATAGGTAAATTGCATATTTATTGACTTGTCTTTGAAATCTTCTAAATGTTACTACATTTGTTTTTAATTTACTCCTACTGTATTACAAACAATAATAGCTTCAAACTCTTCTGTTTAACTCATTTTTAATTATAGTTTTTAAAACATCAAGTGCATTATAATACTATCAATGTCATATGACTAAATTAATTAATACCTACACCAACATAACCAATCAAACATCAACTTAACACATTTACAATGTAACACACTATACTGTATTTACCTTAGTTCAGACATTGCAAAGCCAAGATATAATTTGATCGCTTCTCTCTGACAGAGTACTGCGTTTAATGGGCATCTTGTTAAGGTGAGTTCTCCCACGCTGATTGGTAAATTATATTAACTACTTGTAGAAACAAAACACATGTATAGAATACCATAGTTTGTCTTTAAAACAAATTTACGTTCCTATTAGTGTGCCACATTTATCACTATTACTTGCACTATTCGTGTTCAAAACTAATATTTAGCTATAAATGATTAAGGCAGCTAACAATGTAATTAGGAATTAGCAGCTTTTACATAGACAAACCTTCTGTTCTTCTTGAATTAATTTTTGAATGATTTAATTTGTCGGCAAAGAACCTTAATTATTGATTTATTCAGTGAAAATAATATATTAAAGAAGTCACATTAATGACAATTGTAAAATATAAATTTGATTCGACTAAACAATCTTATCCGCCCGTATCTTTATATTTATTTTATTAAACTAAATTTATTTTGTATAATTTCTCAATAATATAATTAATTAAAAATAAGCTTAAAATTAATTTAACTCAACTTATTTCATTATGCTATTTACTTTCAGTTGGTTAGTAGGTTTTCCAGTGCTTATAATAAATAAGCAAAGAATACGAGTCTGACAAAAGTGTTGATTGGTTGATAGGACACAGATGTTGCCATATATAAATTTCTCATACAATGCCATCAGTTAAAAAAAATAAAAGTAGTTTTATATTGCATTGTGTACCTTGAAATTGTATTGCGTCATGTACTAGGATTTAAATATCTCTTGCAGACTCTGTATTTGTCAACAAGAAATAATTATAAATGTTACTATTATTTATATTTGTTCTGAAAGTATATTTTGCCAAAAATTTATTCTGTAGCAATAGACAATGGTATATGTTTTACACAGATACACCTACTTTTAAACAGATTTGTAGAACACGTAATGTGCTCCCCTTTATTAGTTTTTTTTTTTTTTTTTTAAGTGACAACTTCTATTGACCCGTTGGGCACTTTCGCTTGACTATGTTTCTGAAATCTCGCGTCACGAACGTTTTGCGTAGACACAAGTCAGAGCGTGGAGAGGGAATAGGCGATGCATAGTGTTGTCTTAAGCACACCCAATTTTTTTAAATCTAAAGCCAGTCAACAACATACTATAATTAGATTAGTTACAGAGAAAAAACAAAAATGACATTATGAAGATAGAAGAGCCACGTCCATCTACGGACGGCACATGGAGTTAACAACTTGTCAAGAGAGTTAGGATGTCCCGGAATGCGCTTCATTCCCTAACTTTACTGACGTTGCAATCTACTGATAGTTTCGTCTAAACCAATACTACACGAGAGGAAAGCAGCATCATCTGCAAACGTTGCAACACTAACGCCTAGTAACTTTGGAATGTCACAAGTGAACCATATTAATATTGTACAACACAGGATCGAACCCTGTGGAACACCGTCGGAGTAGTTATAGAGGGCAGACCTTGCCTATCAGAAAAGATAATGGTCTTGAGATAACATGATCACTGGCTTTAACTACTGATGTTGAAATATTATCCCAGACAACAGATTTCTTGTTTTTTTTAACTTCATATAATTTTTTTAATTTCTGAAGGGCTTGTTGGGTGAAGAAGCAAGGAGTTTTTACCACATAGTAGTGTTAAATTCCCTCTTGTACCACATCTGAGATGACATAATTCATCCCTTTAAACGTTATTTTTAGTAATTAATTAATTATTTTTCTTTTCTTCGTCCAAAGCATTTCCTACAATTCATAGTACATTTCTTTTTCTTTATTTAATTGTTTAATTAAAAGTTCTTTTCTATAACAGATTCTTAAAAATGTTTTTCAAATTTACTAGCTCTTTCCAAAGAGCCATTTAGGATGTTCAAATATTCCTAAACTAGAGGAATTATTTCAGCAATAGCTCTGTTATCTTAAAAAACTATAACATTTTTAAAAGCTTCGTAAAAGTTTAGTGTTGATAATAACAAGATCGCTGAAAGGCTGCTGAAAAAAACACAGATTTCAGAAAATGTTAAGTTATTTTATACAGTAATACATAATGGAGTTTATTAATATAAGCTAAAGCAACTTTGTTTGCCACATTTATTTTACGCGCAATATTCTTTCACTGCTTTCTTTCAAAAAGGTTGTTAAAATAAAGTTTTTAAATTATATGGTTTAACACATTTAAGTTGAATTAAAATAAAGTTACTGTACATGTATATCTGAAATAAGTGATATCAAATAAAATGATTGTTCTATTCAACCTTGATAGATATTGCTATTTCATTAATTGGAGATAATGTTGTAAAACGTTTTTTTATGTATGACTTTAATTTGTGACCATACTAAGAACAATTCATGTAATAGAGAAAAAAAGGTGGTTTTGGTAACTTTAAAATTGGTTTAAGTGGGTTAGTAATATTTGAACATTCAGGACATTGTGACAGTTAATTTAATTTATCTTTTTTATTTTATGTACGTAAAATATAAACAGCAATATAACTGCCAAATGTAGCCTATACGAAACGAATTCTTCCAAATATTTTTTTACCAGTTTTAAAATTTACTTTAGTTCTTTTCCACTGCTTTATAGTTGATTAAGAACTAAATAGTTGATTATTATGATTAAATTAAATTAGTGTCTATATTTTACTTTTCAATTAATAAAAACCGATTAGGCTACTTTGTATTTTAATGGAACACTTTTCTGCCAACATAGTTACATAGGGTTACACTTAAGGTACTCTGCTAATGTATTATTGTTACCCAACTTTGATGTTTATTTCAGCAACCCTTCTATGAACTCGTTATAAAGTCCATTACTGTTTAAAAGTTAGATTAAATGTTTTCCCAGAGATTTTGGTGGGTTGATTTAACATAAAGTTTTAGAAATACATTAATTTCAAATGTATGTATTAAAACTTTTTTAAAGGGTGAATTGAATAACACATATCTTTATTTTATACATTTTGTGATGCCACTATATGTCACAGTGCCGTTTTTCTAGAACCGCGCACATTTAAAACCTATATTAATTAATTGTTTTTGTTAACACGTATCATTACATTTGCAATGCCTTCTCTCCTCCTGGTTCGCCACCATGCCAACGTCAGAGCACGGTGGGTGGCCTTTTGCCCCTTACAGTTTTGCCCAAACTCCTCAAACAACAGCTGAAGGGGGAGGGGGCAAAGTCAGTAGAACCTTTCGCATTGTGGTACACAAACGAAAAAAGATAGCAGTGTGGCGACTTTTAGACCGTTCATTCTTGCAGAAGAGTAATTTAGTGTATAACAATCCTAGTAGGACCAAGGAGGGGGCCTGCCTAGCCCATACACAACTAATTTGCATTTTTTGTATTATAAATATTTTTTAAATGGATATTGTCAATTTGTTGATAACCTTGATGACATGATAATTTGTTTTTAATATTTTACTTGTTTGATTATTTTAAATCATGAAAACCCCTGTAAAGGTCTGACAGACTTGGTTGCTTCCTGAGACCTGATCCAGATTTTTTTCTGATTACTTGTTCATACTTTTTTAAAGCGTAATTATATTAGTATTCAAATAAAATTTATCTAAAAGAATTTTTTTATACTCCCTGACAATATTTTATGTTATATTTTACCAACTGTTGGTAACACTGGTGTTGAAATACAGTGTTTGCTTTGTCTTCTGACTTCTGTTTCTCCAACTTGCACTTGAACTAATGAAACCGCAAGTAGAAAAAAGAGGTAATAACATCACTGGCCTGAGCAAAACAGTAGTTAGTGCCATGGAATCGGTTCTTGAAAAGAAGCTAGAGAACAGAGCAGCTTATGTACCAGTACCGAATGCTCACGAAATGAAAAAAGAAAGACGTGTGTTCAAGAGGGGGCATCAAAACAAAATGAAGTACGGTAAACATGAAAAATCAAAACTATACTGCTGAAAGTGTCATAATCATGTCTGTGGACAACACAGTATGAAGACAATAGCGACTAAAAGATGTGAAGAGGCAATAAGTAGTGAGTCTGAGTAAACTCAAACTTATGATTTATGATCATCATATATCATGTTAGACTAAGCTTTAAGGCCTATGAAAAAACTAATATCTGTGTTTTATATTTTGATTTAGCTTCATTACTTTATATTTAATAGTGCAAAGCCTATACTAAAATAAAGTTTGTATTCAGTTTAATATGTGGTATTTTAAATGTGGGCCTCTGAGGCCATTCCCTTAGTCTTCCATGAAACAAGCTAAACCTTGGCCCTACTAGGGTTACACTAGTTACGGTTGTTAATTTAAATGAAATTTCGTGAATAAGTAGTCAAATTGTAACGTGAAGTAAATGTACATCGCGGGTCGGCGCATCAATGAGATGTTCGTGATATCGTAAATAAAATTTAAATGGTCTTCTATCCAGGTAAACTTATACTCATACCTAGGCAGATTCAAGATGATTTGTTTTATCACATATGCCACAATTAACCATGTTTTGTGTAATTTTATTGTTTCAAGTATTTATAATAATTATAAAATAATTTATCTCTAGATAGATTATCGTCTTGTGTCAAACTAAAACTTGATCAGCGCCTAACTTGATTCAGTTACTGATTTAACTTAGAACAATTTAAATAGTGAATTGTAGCCTTGCCAGTTATTTAAATGTAACATTTTTTAATTTAACAGTTTTTTTTAAATGCCTGAAAGGCAGAAGTTTGCTAAACTAAATCATTTGTTAATGTAAGCACATGGAACACTAAACACATCTTTGAAACAAATCTTGACCTTCTATAACTTGTCTAATTAAAGTTGTGTGCTATCACAAATTGTTGTTACTAAACTAATAAATATTAAAGCTGTTATTTTGTTTCTTTTAGCAGTTATAAGAACTTAACTGATAGGAAGGAGTTAACCCACCAAGGATAGTTTCAAGCTAATTCAAAGTAGTACTTATGGGCAAACCCTTCTATCAAATGTAACCGTTCAACTTACTTCAGGCTCAATCACTTTCAACCCATTCTACTCAACAGGACTTTAAATTCAGTGATTATTGAAAAACTTGGTTACCGTTTTAAAACAAACTATTCGACTGCAGCAAATAGTTTAACAATAAAATATTTTTAAAGGCTAATATTTCTATATCTATATGTTTTGTAATTATAATAGTAACTTATTAATTAGGGTGTAGCGCTAACACATTTTCGACATACCAGACCCAAGGGTCTAACTTCTAAATTAAATTACATTGTTTTTTTTTTTGTATTTGGTATAAAGGTGACGTCACAAATTATTGTAAAGCTAAATGTATTTATTTATTTTTATTTTATTTCAGGAAATTGTTGTTGTTGTTTTTTTAATATTACATAAAAACATGTTGGCCAACAACAAAAATCTTTGAACCTAAATTGATCCGATTGATTATAATGTAAATAGAAAACTTATTTTCATAATTTATATAACAAAATGTACAAATATGTTGTAAGCTTGTATTCATAATTCAACATGTATGCATCTTTAGTAATGACAAATTAATTTACAGTAATTGATAAACAAATTTTTTGTATCAATAATAATAATGGGGAGAATTTTCTTTTTTTTATTTTAAGGAAGGGTTATTATTTTCTTTAATATAAAAGGGGGAAACATTTGTTTTTTTGTATTTGAACTCTTATCACTGTAATTCAAAACTTAAAGGTGTATCATTTTTTTATAAGGGCATGTAATTTTCTTTGTTTATTCATATAATAAACAAATTGTTACTTAATTTGGATTGCGCTTAATTTAACCTGAATAGGTGCACTTATCTTATTGTAAGTGGTCAAATAAGGCATCTCTACAATTTGGTTAATTTATCTGCAAAGGTAAAAATATTTGAGTAATGCATTCAAGTCACTCCTGTACAATTATCCGAAACAAAATAGAACAAAAAGGTAGAAGTAATTATCATACCAGAGTATTTGTTTTTAAGAATTTGTTTCCTAGGTGATCCATCTCGAATAATAAATAGAGTGCCTGATCAAACTTAAAGTGTAAGCAGTGTACGAGTTGAAAGTGAATTACGTCCTGAGGGAAATCAAAGACGTATGGAAACAAGGGTTTAAGCAAACCCAAGGGAATTGCTAACTGAATAATTATGTTGCTTTGCTTGCAATTGTAGGTTCATTGAGTTTCTGTGTGTTTGAAGCAATATTTGTACATGATGTGTTAAAACATCGCTTATACTGTTGGTAGTAAACTGGGTTTGGTTACTTGAAAACTTATAACAATTGGAAAATTTGAAAATGACATAGTTTACTTGTTTTGAATATTATAACGGATAGTTGTGTAAATATTTTTCTCTGACACAGCCTATTTTAAACGTCATTAACATAGAATTCTCTAGGAATTAAATTTAAGGCTTTTTCGTAAGTATTTCGGATTTTTTGTACGCATTTCCAGGGAAACTGGTAACGTTATAAGTGCATTAGGGAATGTGATTGGCTTTTACTTACTTGAACCCTAAGTGCAGTACAATTGGTATGGTGAAGTAAAAATCAACTGATAGATTATGAACTTTATAAAGAAAAGATAATTTTAAAAATTGTAACTTTATGTCAGTGTCTCTTCTAAAAGTATCTGAATATCGTGAATAACAAAGATAGAATTTTATTTTAGTAAAAACATGTATTAAATCGTTTTACGTGTTTTATATTGATAACGGTTTGATTATTTTTATTTAAATTACTATTCTAACTACATTGGTATCGCAAATAAATCCAACACATCATATTTCTTCGTCAATTAATTAATTGCTAAACGATAAATAACTTTTTTTAAACGTGTATTACATTTTATTGTAATTTTAAATTTTTCAAGCTTTTAAAGCTTAGTAAATAGAAATAGCCTAAGTAGGCTGATCATATATAATTTATAATTTTAAAACATATTTATTTGTTTAAGCTTTTAGTTGTAAAAGGTTTATTTATTTGTATTTAAATATTTATATATGTTTACGTTTTTGTAAAGTTTAACAAAAATTAAGATTATTTGAGCAAATTTATATTACAAGGAGCCAAAACACATATCTTTAGAAATAACTTTGTATTTTTTTATTTGAGTTATTGTTTCAAACAAATCTGCTAAAGGTGCTTGATATTTTATATTAAGAAGACATGTTTAACCATATTAAACCCGTTACTAATGTGTGTGGGTATAATTATAAAACCTTCAAGGATATGTTTACTGAGTTCCCTCGTAAACCAAATTGTATTTTCTAGTAGTTAGTTCTTATCTGTATGAACTTAATCACTGTATGTTTTAACATTTATTAAACACTTATAACAAAATAAATAGATATAGCATAACGTACACTACGAAATTAATAGTTTACAAAGAGCTCGTGAGAAGAAAAAGATAACTGCATTTTAAAAATTTTGTTTTATTGGTGTTTTATTTTAATAGATTTGTATAGTAAGTGATGACTAAATATGCAGGAGGACAGCCTAATAACTCCAAAAGTATTAAAGACCGAAAAATATGACCTCAGATGAATAACTTAACAACTCCGCTGTTCAAGTTGTGACAACTGTCTCAGCAGCACCGTTTACTTCTTGTGTTGTGCGTGGCGAGAAGAAAGGAGGTATGTTTTGGTGTGATTATTGTGTTGTGGTTATTTATATTTATAAATAGTCAAGTCTTACTGTTTACTCTTTCTTTCCTATTATATTGTACAGTGATTTATGAAAGCTCAGTGTCTTTACAATAGATGTGTCCTCTGAGGAAGAAAAAGAGGTACAGACAAGAGTTCCATCATCTCTACAGAGTCATGATGGAGGTAATTTGTAATTTACGGGTTTGTACATTTTATTCCAGCACAACGACGTAGAGTTAGAATGAGCTTGAAGCTAATTTCACAAATGTTTTGTTACTATTACAGTATTCGGGGGGAAGGTGAAATACCGGTGCTGAAGTCAAGGTATGTAAAGATGAATTTGTATCCATTAATGGCATTACCATGGGTAAAATTAACTACATTTTTAACCTAATGAAAAGGGCAGGTAAGAACTCCTACTTATAAGAAATGAAAACACACAAATTTACTACATAAACTTTCAGATGACACTGTTTCAAACTGTCCGAAATCACATCAAATCTTACAAATGTCGTGAAAGTCATTATAGCAAAAAAGACCAAATAAAACTTATCTGTCACATAAATAACTAGGTGTTCAAAATGTTTCAAGAACAAAATCGTGATGTTGTTTTTCGTTTGTCGTCATATCGTGCCTATTCAATTTGGATTTCAACATATTGTTCGGTTATCCCTGAACGGATACTTGTAGTACGTGCAATAAATTCACAGTAAATAATAAATACCTATTAGAACAATTAACTGAGGCAAAGTGCCTAGGAAAAATACCATTTGAACAGTCAAATAAGGAAAATCGACATTGATCATCAAATTTACTTTACTAAAGCTAAGGTATTCTACGACAGAAAAAAGGATTCAAAAAATTTAGTATTACCTTACCACATAAGGAAGCGATTTGCATGGACTATGTTAACAATAATAATAATATTGCTACAAATGATGTTCACTGCAAAAGGCAACTATCTGCTGCATTTGCTTTAACATTCAAATGTTTTTCTAACAGTAGTAGCCTTTTTATGAGTATCCACAAACAGGTGCTAACGTAGATGGTATGAAGTGGATTAATTTTTCAATCACTTTGTGTACAACCACTTGGACAAGGGTGTAACTCATTTAGAAACGTTTACTGATTCGTACTCGGAACAAAACAAGAATAAAACTATATTTTTACTCATGAAAAATTTAATGCATGTTGAGAAAATATTGAAAATGTATAAATTAGTTAGCCATTTGTGTACTTCGACACTTCAAAGGGATAAATCCAGGAGTTCCTAGATCGTGTATGTAAATCGTGTTCTTTCCTTGGCAATTTTGACTTGTGAGTATTTTTTTTACAAAAAATACAAATTTATGTAAAGAAACAAACAATTTTAAGCAATAATGTACTTTTAAAAATAAATACATAATAATTTAGAACAGTTAAAAGATACTAAAAAAATATTTTCCCCAAAATATGAGTATTCGCAGTTTGTGTTTGCTCTCCTGAAAATTATCAAGTTCTTCCCCTGAGCCCTATAATGATTGTGTATAATACACATTAGTAATGCTTTACACATGTCATGTAACCAAAGATAGGTCAGAGTGAAGATTAAAACACTTAAGTATCTTCCATGATACAGAACTTAAATTAAACTTGTTTATATTGTTTAAAGTAAAAAGTATTATTCATGTTGTTCTATTCCAAAATGTCTCTATTTTAATCAACCTTTAATTCTTTTATATATTAGATAGTTTTTGGTTTTAATGAAATATTCAAACTCTGTTCTTCGATATTCATTTAAGATGAAGTAAAATCGTAAATATGAAGATATTATAAGGTAAATATAAGGTTTAAAGGTTAAATTAAACATTTAAACTATAAGGAAATACTCTTGCACTACTTTAAGAAGTAATTGATGATGAATGGTCCATATATAGCAAGACTGGAGGCACTGAAAGAATAATATGTTTAAAAATAAAAATCTATTGTGAAGATTTATCTTTGGGTTTTAATTGGAACTAGGCCTATGAATTGTGTGAGTCACAACAGAAACATTAAAAAATGTAATTATTTATAATATTAAAAAGTACCAATACAGATAATATATATCACATAGTATTTAGTTATTGATATTTGGTGAATAAACACAAAAGAAAATAATTGTATTTCTCCTTTGCAACAATTGAAGCAGTTAAGATTTTCACTGCAAGATTTTCATTAAGACTCAGTTTTACGAGTAATTGCTTCATCAAAGATACAAGACTGTGAAGCGTAAAGGCATTTTGGGTCTTGTAGGAATTTCACTTCGTTTCACTCATGGAATAATAACACTATACAAGATAAACATAATAACGTCTTCTTGTTCATTTAATAAACTTAAACCATGTACGCACCAACTTGTAGAGTGAATGCAATAATGTGTTTTATATTATATATATTAATTAAACAATTGTCTAATTACAATATTGTATTATCGCAATTTAATTTATATACAAAGCTACTTTTGTTTACTTCATTTAAGTGTCCATATTTGACTCATACAGTTTCCACAGTAGTATATTATAATATCAATAATTAAAAATCACATCTTGTATTCCAGGAATATATAGCCTAACTAAAATGTTTTATAATTAAAAACAATAATTTTTTCCTATCCATTATACAATTAACTTGAAATAATAGTTTGTAAAATAATTTATTAAAACAGTGTATTTTGCGTAATAATATAAAATTGCTTTACTATTAATTAAAACTCTTATAATTTATATTAAGTTAATAAACTATAACACTTTAAACGGTAAGTTTAAACAAAACTTTCCATAAACATGAAAGTTGAATACTATTTAAAACATGTTTACTTTTTAAGCTTCTTATTCAAAAGTTCATATTATTTTAAATTAAATATATTGATTTTTTTATAAATATTGGCATTATGTGCATGTATTCACTTTTCGACAAGTCGATAGGTATTAGATGGCAAATCTCAATTTAAATATGTAAAACAAGTTGTTTACATAAAAATCATCCAGTAAAATGTAGAAAAATGATGAAGAACTATTATTTGATTAGTAAACAATAACTTTTTTTAAATGTTACACTTTCATCACGTGACATCCAACTGCCATCTGAAGAAACGTTGCCTTTGTATTAAATTATACCACAAACTGGTAAGCAAAATAGCGCATACTTGAGTAATTGTTAAGTGATTACATGAATATACCACACGTTGCTTAGCGCAATGTTAAGTCACAGACAAATGGGAATAACAATATTGACTTTAAATATCCCATAAAATGACTTTACACAACCATAACCTTTTAACCGTAAAATTAAAACAATAAATCATTATATGCTTTGCTCGTGACTTTGCAGCAAAACACGAGACTCAAACATTTTATTTCTACTTATTGGAAGAGTATTATTAGTTTAGTTAAAATCAAAAAATAAAGCATTAAAACTTATTTATCAACCTATAGTAGGACAGGTCTGTGCAACAGATTTAACGAGTTTAAGTTATACTTAAAGTTAGTAGCTACTTAAGAAATGAATGTATAATTTTAATGAATGGGTTTTTATAATTTAGTTTTTCAGCTCCATTGTTTTACAATTTGATAGACCTGCCTGTAAATCACACTTTTGAACTTCAAGTTGAAAACATATTTCAGCATTAAAAATATTCAGCTACATGCATAATTTAAAACTGAATCATGTTTATATTGATTTGTGTCGCATATTGCTTCGTCGTATAACATTATTCTGGCTTACCTTTACAAACCATTACTCGTTTAGTGTAAGTATAATATTTACTGTATATCCACAATCTCAAACTCACAAGGGATGAAATTGAGTTGATAAATAAAAATAAGAAACCATTATTCTGGTTTTCCTATAAAACCCCAATACTCATTTAGTAAGTATAATATTTACTATATATCCACACAATCTCAAACTCACAAGGGATAAAATAGAGTTGATAAACAAAAATAAGAAAAATTTTTGTAATACAATTGATTAAATTTAGATAAAACTAAAACGTAAATAATATTGTCTTTAGTACTTCTATAATCGTCGATCGCAGTCATGGAAATTTTCCCCGTAAGCTGAAATGGAAGAAAGATACTTGAAATTATGGTAAATATGAGGTTTAGATATTTATATTTTTAATATCTATTTAGCTGTCATTAGTAATGTTAATTCTACTAAGATGAAAAATATTACACAACCAAGAACGTTTTATATCAGTTTTACCAAAGGAGGAATCTGTGATATCATTTTGTTTGGTAAGAATGGCTTTGTAGAAACACAGTAAAACAATCCATTCACCGACGCCAAGGAGTAATTGCTTGAAATGAGAATTGTATTTCATTTGTATCAGTAGTAATTGTTTTATAGGATTTTTGAGACAGCCAAACAACTCTCAAAGGTTTTGTAGATGTAATTGGATGAAAGAAGTCATTTATTGAATTTTTCAAACAGATTATAGGTTTTAACTTTTAACTTGATCATTCCTGTCAATAAATATTTACATTCAATTATTCAAAATCATAATCAAACGTGAAAAAGTTATTGTACACTAATCAAATAATAGTTCTTCATCGTATACCTACATTTTACTGGATGACTTTTATGATAATAACCAACTTGTTTTACATACTTAAATTGAGATTTATATTTGTATTAAGATAACTAAAAGAAATATTGGCCTCACATAGGGCTTCTTAGCGTTAGGTGCATCACGTGACATCTTGGTGATATTTATTTATAGTCATCGCCAGTTCAAATCAGAGCGTGAAGCCTGAAGAAGAGTAATTTTTTAAATGGATGAAAGTACAAAATTCCTACCGACGGGTAGAAAAATAAATACATTCTCATAATATCAATATTTATAAAAAAATCAATATATTTTATTTAAAACAATATGAACGTTTGAACATCGAGCATATAAAGTAAAAGTGTTTTAAATAGAATTCAACTTACATGTTACGGAAAGTTTTGTATAGCCTACACTTATTGTTTAAAATTGTATTGTTTATTTAACTAAATATTATAAGAGTTTTAATTAGTAGTAATGCAATTTTAGATTAATACACAAAATACACTATTTTAATAAATTATTTTACAAATTATTACATCAAGTTAATTGTAGGCTACACTGGATAGGAAAAAATTATAGTTTTTGAATTACTAACAATTGTAATTATATATTCCTGGAATACAATATGTGATTTTTTTCTTATTGATATTATAATATACTACTGTAGAAACTGTATGAATCAAATATGGGCACTTAAATGTAGTAAACAGAAGTAGCTTTGTATATATATTAAATTTTGTGATAATACAAAATTGTAATTGTTTAATAATTTATATATAACTAGCTGGCCCGATCCGGTTTTGCACGGATTGACAAATCAAATTTAAATGTATATTAACAAAAAATATACTATATAAATAAATATATAACACTATGTATTTCTTATGGTGATTTTTAGTAACTTTGACCCCCAAACCTCCCCTAAAATTTTCGAATTTTTTGAAACCCTTTCTTAGAGAGCACCTATCGGCCTAGAGGAAGCTACATACCAAATTTTGTTCCAATCCGTTCAGTAGTTTTTGAGAAATCGTGATCAGTGAGTCAGTGTATTTGGCTTTTAATATATAGATTAGGTTTGTCTAAAATTTCAACTAAATTCAAAAGCGTCCCATGGGATTAAATGCAATAAATATTTTCTGACTTAAACCAGTTTCCTGCCAAAAATCTTCCATTATACGATGTTTATCTTCTAAAGTATAATTTTAGTTAATCCAGAATTAATCGTGCTAAACGTACCAATCTACTCTCATGTAAAATTAATCATGAAAACAGTATCAATTATTGCTTAGTGTATCTACTTTCCACTTATGTTCTTATATTTTGTTAATCGCAATGAAATAATAACAAAGTACATGACAGTTAAAAAAACCAGAGCGTTACAGAACTTTTTCTAAGACTGGGGTAAAGCCCCGTAATTTCTACAGAACAGAAATAAGAGACACACTCTAAATAAACGAGCAATGCATGGTCGTAACGTA
The DNA here is from genome assembly GCA_018207615.1 of Philaenus spumarius. Classification (NCBI taxonomy): domain Eukaryota; kingdom Metazoa; phylum Arthropoda; class Insecta; order Hemiptera; family Aphrophoridae; genus Philaenus; species Philaenus spumarius. The sequence goes on from JAGFPH010001985.1 coordinate 220,113, forward strand.
TATAACGGATAACATTGTACCAAAAGTATTGAACAACACTATCTGGGACACTATCAAATATTCATAATTTTAAACTAAAATACTAACATTTGACTCTATAAAATTTAACTTTACATTTCAACACCATTTCCGTATTGAATCCAATGTGAAATTATTATTTGAAATACAATCAAAGGTTTCGCGTTATTATTTCTGTGTTCTTTTTTAATTATTATTGTTATTATAGTTTGCTACTGAGGGGTATTATTTTGTTGTTTTAGAAACGAGTTGTAGAACCTGTATGAACCTGTAACTAACTATAGCACTAAACAGTTTATAAAGGTCTCTCTCCAATTATTTTTGATACCATATCATGTTTCTTTTATCACATGATTACAGTGCAACAATTATGTTTTGTAAGTTTTTAATTTGTTTATAAATAGGTATTTGTTATACATACAAACGCAGAGTTTTAATTGTTATTTGAACACTAAGGGCTCCTATATACAGGGTGAGTCACTACTGACTACATTAATTTTAACAGTTGATTCTACTTATAAAAAGGAACCAAAAAAATGTATATAAGCCCTTATCTGACCTTAACCGTTTAGCTGTCATGGCGTATTTTGTGATTTTTTCAAATTACACGACTTGGTACTATTAGTTTGACTATAAAAACCACACTAATGTAGTTATGACATGGAAAGTAATACCATTTGAAAGAGCATTAAATTTCCTATAATTTAAAAATAGTACCCAAACAATAACTCCGTACACAACGTTTTTTAAATAACTTTAAAGTTAAAAATTATTGTTACAGACTTTTTTCTTTAAACTTTAAGGCTCAATTAAATCAGTTAAATTTGTCGTATTCTTATGTTCTGTAGCAGTTAACAATTTTAATTGGACGTTAACCACGCTCTGATCTAACAGAATATGTACCATCCTCAAAGGGAACAAACAAAACGGAAAGCGTACTGAGTCAAAAATAGGATGGTACATACATAAGGGAGAAACAAAGATGATAAATCCTTCTAAGGATAATAAACTGTAGCCTTACCTTATTTTGGAAAGTTTTTCAAGAAACACCTGAATTAGCTATTCACAGGAAATGCCAAACAAATACAATTCGCTAAATAAACAATTTGTTTATTAAAATGTTATTTTAAATTGAAATACAAAAGATTATACGCCCTTAAGTAATAAAATTTTAAATTGACATGCCCTTAAGTACAATTGATTTTCAAAGAAAAAGTTTACAAAATATATATATTAATTAATTAAGTTCAAAAAGAAAAACCCTCCCCAAAATAAAATTTGAAAATCCCTCCCTGTTTACAATAAAAAAAATCAAATTACGAACTAGTAGTGTTTACAAATTTACAAAATTGAATACATTCACCATGGATTTGATAATAATTTTATATCTATGGCCAAACTTAATTCTAAGTAAAAATTAATTAATAAAAAAAAAAATATGAGACGTCTCTCTATTAAAAAAAAGGTAATTAAATTTTCTAATATAGAGCCCTTAGGGCTAAGGTCCGAAATATGCTATAGCTGCACCACCCAATTATTATTATATAAGAAAAAATATTACTGTAGCCTTTTTCAACTATGTAAGCCTTTATTATTTAGATATCATATTTTAAGTAACAGACAGTTCAAAAATTCTAGCAACACTCAGAAAGTTTTCATATTAGCTGGTTGTTATTGTTCGAAGATGGAAGACAAAACTTGTAGGATGATTAACCCATGTAAAACTTGAACCAGTGATGTTCACTATAAGGAAAAAAACACATGTTTTAGTACATGGCTAAAAACATGTATAAAGTTGCATAACTATTTCATGTATGAAACTGTAATTAACCTCGTGTATAGAACTGTATATATTTTCCTGTATGAAACTGTAATTTAGCCTCGTGTATA
>JAGFPH010001986.1:0-15356 GCA_018207615.1 Philaenus spumarius
GTGTAGGATGTTGTAATTATTAGATTTTATTAATTCTTCTAGATTTATGTTGTTATAGGGAGGTTTATAATTTTCTGCTCTTAAAGCATTATATATATTTAACCTTAAATGTTCATTTGATGGACACTTTAAAATTAAGTGTTCTAGTGTTTCTACTTGTCCCGTGGTGCACTGCAGGCACTGAGGAGTAAAAAACGCATTTAACATGTGTACATTTTTATTAGTGATGGCATGACCAAAACGAATCCTGAAAATATTTATTTGTTCATATCTGCTGAAGTTCGATTTAAAAAACCAAGGTTTTCGGGGTATTTCTGGGTTTATAGATTTATACCAGTATGCTTTATTCGAAATTTGAAATTTGTAGTTCTTTTACGAAGTCTATATGATCTTGTGATCTTAATGCAGACATCAAGTCATTTTTTGGTAAAATGAGCTCTGAAATGGAGTTAGTACTGTCTAGTGCTGCATCATAAGCCAACGTATCAGCAAATTCATTTTGATTAATTCCTATATGGCTTGGGACCCATTGCAAAAAAAAAACTTTGTCCTGTTTAGAGATTTCTTTTAGAATTTTGATTACCAAGCCGTCTGCCCAAAAAGTGCAACTGGAATTCTCTATTAGCTGAATAGAAGATTTGGAGTCAGTGCATATTACGAAATCTTGGAACTGCGTACTATTTGCAAATTCAATGGCCTTATAGATTCCGTATAATTCAGCTGTGAAGCTTGTTACATGTTTATTTAAACGAAATTGTTTGTTTACATTTAGAAAAGGACAATGAAAAGCTGCTCCTGTGCCGTGTTTACTTTTGGAACCGTCAGTGAAGATTTGTATTTTGTTTTTGTGTTCCATATTTATAACCTTTAAAAATTCCTGCTGTAGAATTGCGGGGTTTGTCGAGGATTTTATAGTTTCAATATTGGGAAGGTTATCGTTGCAGTGTAAATTTAAGTTCATTAATGCTAGGGGCATGGACAAATCAGTAGTTCTGTCCATTTCTAAAGACTTTTGACAATTTATTAGATCAAGACTGATACTACGGTTGTAGGCTGTAATGGCTAGTGGAGACTGTTTTTTCTGCTAATATCGGTTATGACTGATTAACATGTTAAGTTCAAATAAATTAAGATATACTGGATGTGAAGTGTCATTGATAATTTTGTGTATCAGTTTATGTGTTAACAATAAACGTCTTGAACTTAGTGAATGGATGCAGGATTCTGCCTGTAATGCTAGGATAGGCGTGGTTTTGAAAGCCCCCATTGAGATCCTAAGAGCTTGATTTTGAATGCAGTCCAAAGTTTTTAGGCTTGCGTTTGTTGTCGAGCCAAATAAGAAACAACAATAGTCTAATTTAGATCTTATTAGTGATTTATATATTTCCAAAAGAAAGAAAGGTTGAGCCCCTTTCCTACCACAGGCAAGGGATTTTAGTATATCTATGTCCTTTTGACATTTGATTTTTAAATGTTTTATGTGTTCTCTAAAAGTAAGTTTTCTATCAAATATCACACCTAATATTTTGTGACTGTCCACTATAGGAATTTGGTCACCATTTAGGGTGGACTTTAGAACATCTGAAACAATGTGTCTTGCCCTGGTGAAAACAAGCATTTTGCTTTTTAGTGCGTTTAAGGTTAGACCTAAAGTTTTGATTTTTTCATTTACGGTGTTTAGTGCCTGTTGAAGTAAGCTTCTAGCAATGCCAGGATTTTTATGTGACGTGTATATTAATAGATCATCTGCATATTGAAGGCAGGTGATGATGGGGGGAATGTTTTTGTGGATATCAATGGAATACAATGTGAACAGAACAAGACTTAAAACACTTCCTTGTGGAAGACCTATTGATGTGTGTCTAGTTGAGGTCTGCTTCAAACCGATGAATGATAATTTTCTATTACTTAAAAAATTGTGACAGTATTTTATGAACTTTGACGGGATCCCAAGTTTGAACATTTTTGCCAAAAGAATTGGAAGATGTACGCTGTCATAGGCGCTTGCTATGTCTAGAGATATTGATATAGTGGTTTCGTTCCGAGTAAGGGCTAGATGTATATCTGTCGTATAATGTAATAGATAGTCGGCAGTGCCTTTTCCTTTTCTGTATGCATATTGTGAAGGAAGGAAAATATTTTCTTTTTCCAGAAACCATTGTAATCTATTCTTGATCATGGTGTTTAAAATTTTGCTAAAACAAGGGATAAGAGAAATGGGTCTATATGCATCAGCTAAATTTTTGTCCTTGTTTGGTTTTAAAATTCCTATTATTTTGAAATGTTTCCATTCACAAGGAAGTTCCCTCCCATTCCAAATTTCATTGTAAATCCCCAGTAACTTTATTCGGGTGGATGTTGGTAAATTTTTAATTAGGGTGTAATTTATGTTATCCAGACCAGGTGCTGTGTTTTTGTTTTTTGAGGTTATGGCTATATTTAATTCAGTGAGAGTAAAATTGCATTCTAGTGCATGATTCCCAGCATTTACAACAGGGGATTTGATTTCTAATATGTGTACCGCATAATCTGGGCTTACGTTTTTCAAAAATTTGTAACTCAGTTCTGTGTCATTTTGCAAATAATTATTAAGGGTTTTATTGTTTCCTGCTTTAAAACTTTTTATAATGCCCCATGCTTGGGCACTTGTCTTTGTGGAGATTTCTGTGCACATCGATTGCCAACTTTGTATTTTGGCTTGGGTAATGATTTTTTTAGCTGCTATTTTGCTATTTTTATATTTGACAAAATTTTGAACAGTCATGGTTGTTTTAAATGCTTTAAAAAAAAGCCTTCTTTCGGCAATAGCCTTGGAACACTCTTCATTCCACCAGCTTTTTGGTTTGAATCTGGGATTCCAAGTTTGGTTGTATGACAGATTTACGAGGGGTTTAGCTTTGTTTAAGGCATTTTCAATGATTGTATATAAAATTGTTATGCTAAAATTTTCAGACGTATTTGTTAGTTTTGTTATTTCAGATTTAAAGATATTCCAGTTTACATTCTTATAATTATTTGCGGATTTTTGTAAATTTTGTGTTATATTACATAGGTTCTGAGGTGATTGAATTCCTAAAGGTTTTATTCTGAATTCCATGAAAATTGGAAAATGCATGCTGTCCATGGAATCATTACCAACCTGCCAATGTGTTAGTAGTAAATGAAGTGTAGGTGTTGCAAAAGATAAGTCTAAAGTGGCTGGAGACCTATATAGACCTGGAGTGGTAGTCGGATTTTTATCATTTAATAGAATATATTCTGATGTGCCATAGGCAAAGAAAATATGTTTTCCTCTAGTATCCATTTTGGGACTGTTCCAATAAGGATGATGTGCATTAAAATCCCCGCATAGTAGGGACAAACCATCATCTAAGGAGAAAATGAAATTGCTCCACGTGTTTTGTGGGATTTTAGCTTTGACGCAGTACAGGTTATATATGTTTACAGGTTTGTTAAAGTTTTTAATTTGTATACCCTGAATTTGTAGGGATTCGGAAATTGTGTCTGGTAGCTTTATCTTTATTTCATCCCAAATGATAGAGCTATGGATCAAAAATGCAATCCCGCCATAACCATCGGATCTGCTTAAACTCAAAATTTTATATTCTGTGGAATTTATTGTTTCCCTATAGTTTAGCCATGTTTCTTGAATTACAGCTATGTGTATTTTTTCTTTATTTAGAACATGTTGTAGCTCAGCCCATTTAGGTTTAATGGACTGGGCATTCCACTGTATAATTTTAATATTATTTGGACTTGGCATAATTTTTTTTTTTTTTTTTTATAAATAATTAATTTCTATTCTGTTGCAATGTTTATAGTATGTACATTATATTCGGTTCAGGTTCTTTTAATAATACTCATTTTCACTGGATTTAGGACTATTTATTAACATTTGTAACTTTTCGCTTTCCATTACTTTTGAAAACTCTTGTATTGTAAATTTGGTAATTTTGTCTATTATTGCCTCCTGAATTTGTGTTGGATTAAACTCTACCGTTTTAGTTTTGCTCATGTTTCGTAATTTTATTCTTGCTTCGTTTAAAAGAGTTTTTAAATAGTCATTTTCAGATTCCGATCTACTCGGTTTTTGTTCCCAGCTGGGTGAATTATTTTGGTTAAAAAGTACTTTTGTTTGTGTCGTTTCCTTACGATTAGGGTTTTGTTTAGGCCTATCATGTTTATTTTGAGGTTTAGGTTTGTTTTTAACATTTTGTTTGAAAGGTATATATTCTTCATTGCTTTCCGACTGAAAATTATTTTTATTTATTTGTACAATATCCTCCACGACCAATGGATTATATCTATTTGGTGAAGTTATGTCCACTGGGGATTTTGGCCTATAATGCTTAGGTGTTAATGTGGGGAATTCTGATCGGTTTTCTGTATCTATTCTTGGTTTACTATTTACCATTTCAGAAAAAGATTTTACATGTATGTATTGTTTTTGATGTTTATTATTTTTATAAGTGATTGGATAAAATTTGCTGGCTGTAAAATAGTCCATTTTTCTTTCGGTCATTAAGTTTTTTATATTTTTTTGTCGTAAAAATTCAGGACATTCTTTACTTGTGCTCTTGTGATCACTAAGACAGTGTATGCAACAAGATTTTAAATTACATTCGCCATGGTAAGATTGACCGCAATTTATGCACAATTTTTTGTTTTTACAGGGTGAGTTTGTGGTATGCCCGTATGCATAGCATGAAAAACATTGAATGATTGGTATTGAATAGATATTTACCGGTATAATTACATAGTGTAATTTTATATATTCCGGTAATTTATTCCCTGCGAATGTAAGTTTGACAAAGTGTGTTTTGATAATTTCGCCTGATTTATGTTTTTTTGTGATTCGGTGAGCTGCTAAAATTTTATACAGACTTTTCGCCTCATCAACGATTTCTTCAATTTCTACATCGGGTTCAATAAAAACTACCCCTACAGTTTCAACCCTGAAAGCTGGAATGAAAACTCTATATTCCCTCAGATGGATTGATGTAAGTAGTTCATTAGCAGATAGTGCAGTTTTGCACAAAACAGATATGTTTTTACCTTTTCGTGTAATTTCTGTAATTTGTGTATGATGGGTGCCAATTATTTTACCTATTTTAAAAGGGTTTAACTTTTTATTGTTTTCTGGACAAACAATTACCTCAAAAGGACCTTTACTATGTTCATCATATTCTCTTTTTTTGAAGATTTTTTAAATTGTTTCATTTGGTTGTGTTTGGCCTATGGTATTTGAAACTGAATTATTTTCTACAGTTAAACTAAATTTACGTTTTAGTGTGTTATTTGGCTCTGTTATATCTGCCGGTGGTAAAATACTGGCTACAGCTGCACTAATTTCGTTATCCGACTCCATTTTGGCAAAAGCTAGACCTGATTGACCAGGTCTAGCCTACAAAAAAGAAAAAGATTGTGTATCTAGATTAAATTTGTATTATGTTAATCTACAGTAAAATAAAACAAGAATTTGTTAATGTATTAACAACAGGTGTTAGTTCATTATTCTACATATTTATTAAAACCAGTTAGAAATATCTAGAATAAGACCTGAATAAACAAGATTTCAAGGTAGGTTATTATAAACAGTCACTGTGCGTCTATGAACACGTCTGTTCTGAATCACAACCACTCGAACTCTGAACTCAACACCTTCGAATCTTAAAACTCACAATTTAAAATGTAACAAAGAGTTTCCAGCTCTAGATAGGTTTCATAAGTCATCTGGTGCTAGACCAGAAATGTGTACCCCGTTTTATTTAAGGCCCACGTGCCTTTCTTGTAAATCAACTGGTCACTATAACTGGGAGTGTCCTTCTTTTGACCAGCACAGGAGCAGGGTCGCTCGCTTCTCTCCCTTGGCAAACAATTCACTTACTAGGAAAACGTATAAGTGTTTAAAATCAAAAGGCTTAACCAATAAAATTTTACCTCTTGTGGAGGTTAACATCAAAAATTTTAAAACTAATGCTTTATTAGATTCAGGGTCAGTGAGAAGCATAATGTCAGCAGACCTTTTTGAAAAATTAAAATCTTTAAACTCAATAAAGTCCGTTAAAGAGGTAAAATCGGAGTGCCTCACTGCCAACGGAGAGAGGTTAGCTATCAATGTAGCCTGTCAAGTTCAGTTAAAGGTTGAACACTGTAGCTGGAATTTTGAAATTTTAGTGGCACCTCAGCTATCGTGTCCTTTAATTTTAGGGTCCGATTTTTTTCTTAAAAGTCGACTCGTGTTGAATCTTTTCGAAGGCACCTTTACCTTTAATTTTTGTAAGGCTATACATTTCAAATTAATTAATTTTCAAAAAAGGGCACCTCCTACTCTAAGCTTATCCTCTGCTACTCCGGTCTCTGAAAACCCGCTGGGTCATCTTAATGACAAAGGTCAAAAGGTGATCTCAGATTTAATACAAAAATTTCCTGATGTCCTCACTACTGAATTAGGCCTCACAGACCTAATCAAATATAAAATAGAATTGAAAGACAACATACCTGTGAAGAGTCAACCCTATCAACTGGCACCTCCGAAAATGCAATTTTTGAGGGAGCACATCAGAGACCTTGTGGAGAAGGGAGTAGTAGAAAAAAGCATTTCAAATTACTCCTCTCCGGCTTTTCTTGTTCAACATCCTGAGAAGAAACCCAGGATGGTTATCGATTACCGTAAACTTAACCAGCATATCGTAATCGAAGCTGTACCCCTTCCGAATCTACACCAGTGTTTCAATTGGTTTGTGGGAGCCAAGTATTTCACTGTGTTTGACTTAAATTCTGCCTACCATCAAATTCCACTCACTGAGAGTTCCAAGCATCTCACAAGTTTTTGTACTCCCTGGTTGCTCTATCAGTTTACAAGAGTCCCATTTGGACTCTGTACTAGTGCTCAAGTTTTGACCAGACTTCTTGACCAAGTTTTCTCAGATATCAAGTTCAAATTCGTTTTCAATTACCTCGATGACCTAGTCATCTATTCGGAAACTTGGGATGAGCATGTTAATCATCTGCACGAAGTCCTTTCTCGATTGCGACAGGCGAAACTTACGGTTAATCCCGATAAGGTTCGTTTTGCTGTAAAAGAGATAAATTTCCTTGGTCACCTTGTTTCAGCCAGAGGCGTGGAAATTGACCCCGATAGAACCAAGGCCATCAGAACCTTTCCTAGACCCACCAATCCAAAGGCAGTGTCACGCTTTATTGGAATGGTTAATTTTTTTTCTAAATTTATTCCTAACTTCGCTGAACACGCCGCTCCTCTAAATCTGCTCAGGCGGAAAGGACAAAAGTTTCTTTGGAACAAAGAGCAAGACATTGCTTTTGAACATCTAAAAAACGCCATCATACAACCTCCTGTTCTTCGTATGGCAAACTTTGACAAACCTTTTGTCCTTCAAACGGACGCAAGTTCGTGCGCTTTAGGAGCAGTCCTACTCCAGGAAATTGACGGTTCTCGTCAACCTATAGCCTACGCTTCCCGCACTCTCACACCTGCGGAAAGAAAAGCCTCTTCTGCGTATGAGTCAGAATGTCTGGCCGTAGTCTTTGGAGTAGAGAAATTTAGACAATATCTCGAGCATCGCGAGTTTCTACTAGAAACGGATAACCAAGCGCTTTCCTGGCTTCTAGCCCGTCCCAGACAGTTAGGCAAAATGGGACGATGGATCGCTAAATTAACCTCCCTTAAATTTCAAGTGGCACATATCAGGGGAACCCAAAACGTAATAGCAGATTCACTTTCTAGGATGTTTGAGATAGAAAAGTCACCTGAACAGATTTCTCCTTCAGAGAATACCATTATTTGCAATAGCCTTTTAACTAATTTCCCTCTTGCCTTTCAGGACATTGGTGCGCAACAGCGCGCTGATGAGACTTTAAATCCCATAATTTCAGATCTGGAAGCAGGTGCAACTTCCAGTCGTTTTTGTCTTAATAAAGGGACCCTTTGCCTTAAGAACCACAAAGGTATCCCAATCAAAGTTTATGTTCCCCGATCTTTAATTGACCTGGTTATTAATTATTATCATGACTCCCCAGTAGGAGGTCATTTAGGTATTTTCAAAACCAAATTTAAGGTGAGTGAATTTTTCTTCTGGCCTTCACTCTCACAAGATGTCACCCGTAAGGTTCGCAGTAGTGACACATGTGCTGTCAGCAAGCCCGCTCAAAATAGCAAACTTGGCTATTTGTCTTCAACAGTCCCAACCCGACCGATGGAAAACTCCACATTGACTATGTTGGTAAACTACCACGAACTTCTACAGGCAATACCATGATACTGGTCGCTGTTGACCAGTTCTCTAAATTCACCTGGCTTTGCCCTGTCAGAGATGCTACAACCTTCAACACCATTAAGGCTTTAAGCCAGAATATTTTCCAACATTTCGGTTTCCCTAAGATTCTTATCTCTGACAACGCCACTTGTTTCACTTCACATGCGTTCCGCAATTTTTGTTTCTCTCGTGGAATCAAACATGCAACGTTATCACCCTATCATCCTCAACCAAACAACGCGGAACGTTTGAATAGAAATTTAAAAGCCGCACTTATTGCCTACCATTCAACTAGTCAAACTTATTGGGACAAGTCACTATCATGGCTTCAATTAGCCTTTAATTTCGCAACCCACGAGACACTTAAAACTTCACCTTTTAAAATACTATTTAATTTCACTCCCAACACCCCGCTCAGTCTCACCTGGAATATAGACGATCTTCTTCCCAGGGACAATTCAAATCCTCACACCATTTGGCGTAACGCCAAAAATAACATCATGAGAGCACATCAAAAATCTGAGCGCGTCTACAACAAAAACCGTAGACCTCATAATTTCAAGATTGGCGATCTAGTTTGGTGTAAGACGCACAATCTCAGTTCCGTTGTGGATAAAAGGGCCGCCAAACTGATGCCCAGGTGGTCAGGGCCTTTCCGCATCATAGATTTTCTGACTCCAGTAACAGTAGCCCTTTCTTTTCAAAATTCTCCGACCTTCATAAAGAAAGCACATGTTGAGCAACTGAAACCCCATTTCACACCCATAGAACCAAACCATCATTTTTCTGAATGCTTCCCGGTATCTGCGAACTGCGCTAGATGCGCCTATCCCAGTTGAACCTCTTCAAGGTAACAAGTTGTGTTTGTTTTGCTGCATGAGTTGCACATTATCACTTGTTGTACAAGTGTTCCCGGACTCGACAATTGAACCCAGAGATTGGCCATCTCAAAGGGTGTTTATTTGTGTATATCATGACATTTAAAATTCCCGGCGCCGGATTAATCATACCTTGTCTCTTAAAGTCATGACATGTCATGCATCCTAATAAATCTCACACGGTTTGAAGACTGATCACCTTCTAGACCTGAGATAGGACATAAATAAATATGCCTTTGGGCAAAATATTTTCTAAAGGACATAGCGAGTCCCTCTTAATTTTTAAGTACATGTGTTTTTTTTTTGTCTTATGTTATCCACGTGTGTTATATGTGTGTATTTAGGTGGAGGTATATTGACCAGTTGATATCTAAATTTAGTGTTAAGGACCCCTTTTGTCTTGGGTATCTTGTTTTGTTTGCAGCAAACATTTTTCTTTCAAAAAAAGATTTTCTAATCACCATTTTGAATTTTTTTTTATTATTGTTCTACCCCGACTCCGTCTTTCGCGGGGGGAGATTTTTTACGTTCGTTAATATACGCGCATTACTTTACTGATTTAGGCAACCTATCCTACCCCTAGTTGACCTACCGCCCGATTGACTACGCCACTAATCAGTGACATCTCTGCTTTCTTTTTTGCAAAGAAGATTCGAGAAGGCCTGCGGCCATTTTTGCTTTGTGCTTTCGTTTGAAGTTACACGCAACGTTCGCTGCTGATAATGTGAAAGTTGTTCTGGAGGAAAGTGCTCTTGTATAGCTTAATGTTTTGTATTCAGAGTAAAAATATTGAGATGCAGCGTTTTCTACAGTACAGTAATGTCGTTTACTTCTCTGAAAACATGTGTAGTGTTTCCTAACGTTTTCCAAGTTACACTCAGTGTTAACCCAGGTAACTGTTCTGTTCTCATTCTATTAGGTTTATGAATTCTAACTGTCGATATTCATCCATATATATATTAATTGTGCCTATATAATGTTACCTTTTCTTTATTTAAAATTCTATTATTCAAATTAAAAAAAAAAAAACCAGACTCAGTAATATTTAACCTAACTTCTTTAATACTATCAGACTGTAAATTTTTTTTGTTACTAATTTTGTACGTTAAAACGTTCATACTTAAAGAACTCTGTAAAACCATATGTTTAATGGACTGTGTCGTTAATTTTATTTTAAAATCAAATTGGAAATTACTATGATTTTTAAAGCATTCTGCCTGTCAAGCATGTTCCAACTTTAATGTTCTGACAAACTGTAACAAGCATTATGCAGCGCCATTTTGAACATGTTTTTTCTGTATAATGTCAGATCAGTAATTTGACTGTGTTTGGTCTGTTCTACAGTTTAACTGGGTTCTACTCCTGCCTAAAGTTTTCTACATCAACTTAAAACTTCCAAACATCTGGCTATTTATTTTTCAACATCTATCCAAAGCATTTGACAGCCAACCTATAGAAAATATAACAAAAAAAAGAGAACATGTTTATGGATATTTAATTTTAATCCTGTTTTGTTGTAAAATACAAACCTTTTGCTTAATATCTGCAAACCTACATAAACTTTTTAAGGGATATTTCTACAGAGTGTTCTTGTTAATGTAATGTAAATTTATTAATTTATTGTTTAGGTTAAGTTATGTAAACATAAAGGGTGGTGCGCAGCTAGCTACTTTTCGGCAATTACAATCCCACAGGGATTATCCAAAATTTATTCAGTTTATAAGGTGACGTCACAAACTAATTTATTCTCAGTTTAGTCCATTTTTTTATTTTGTTTATTTTTCCAAAAGTTTTCTTTATAATAAACATTTTGGTTGATCAACCGTATACCTATTCAGGTATACTAAACTAGGCATAATAACTCTTGCGTTGGTTAAGCGTATATGTTATATTATAAGCCATTTGGTAAATTTTTACTGTTTATAAATAATTAGTTTGTCAAAAAATCAAATGTTGTAATATTTGTCAAATATATCTCATAAAAATTATTCACAAAAAGGGGAGGGTTTTATTTTTCTCTTCAGGGTGGGTTAATTAATTTTTGTTTAATCTAATCTAAGGGCGCATAATTTAATTTTGTTCTTGATAAATAAGGGCGTATAAATTTTGTTTATGACAAACTATTTAGTTGGTTGAATAAACTATGTAACTGATTTCTGTGTATATAATTTGTTTTACATAAGTTACCTTTAGTAAATGGATGAATAACGCTTATTCCAGCAGTTTTTTTTTGCAGATCAAGGTAAGGTTATCTCTGTTAATTTTTTTTTGGGTTAATTCATAATACTGTGTCGTCTATTCAAGGTCCAGTTCAGCTTCCGTTTAGTTTAAAGTAAAGACGGCACAAATTAATGATTTGTCATTTTAAATAGTTTACTAATAATTGTACATTTTATTCAAACTTGTAAACGGCTTTGTAGTTAGTTCAAACAAGTAGCTTAAGTCACCTCTCATACTATATTGATTCGAAAATCGAATTTTGTGGAGCTTTCAAATGAAGAGATTTAATAAGTTAAATTTTCTGACAAGGTGAGTGCACAATAAAATCATATCATCGGGATGCTTTCTTCGCAGACTATATTATATTATTTCGTATCCTGAGATTTCACAGTTTCTATAAGGATTCAATGTCAAAAACATAGTTAGTTTAGGTCTAGAAATTTATAAATAAAATACCAAGTGAAAGAAAGATTTTTGTCATTTGATTTTGAAATGATTGGATATTTAATTTCCTTAAGTTTTAAAATTATTGACTCTCAAAGTTTGTTCGTTGAGGTAACGCAAATCTACTCTCTTACTGTATCACAGTAATATTTTAGCAAATTATCTACAGTTTAAAATTTGGTAAGGTTGTTCTTGTTCAAAATCAACCAATAACTCTAATTTTGAAAGTACAAAAATCCTACAATAATGATTTTGATGTATTATATATAAAACAAAATATGTATATACTTTTCGATTACTTAATACTTTAAAAATAACCTAAGTATGTTTTTTTACAGCAGAGTAGTGTTCTGCATCACTATTTTACTATTTCAGGAATTGAACGTGAAAATATTAAAGTAGCATTTTTGAACACAATATGAAGACGTCTAAGGTGCAACTTTGTGTTTAGATGGGTTTAAAAAGTTTTAAGATTATTTTATTGTAAACATTTATTGATGTGAAAACTTATCCCAATATTTATTGCTATCTAATACAATAACACTTTACTGCACTGTACTTTTGATCACAATGTTTCCAGAGAGTACTTTATACACAAGTTATACGCCGTGTATAGACTGTTTACAATCTTGTTTGATTCTATTGTGTCGACAAAGAAATAAATCTTGTTCCAGGGAAAGGAACTGAAGCGTCCAAGAAACTTGTAAGATTAATGCTCCGCTGTTTTTCACAGCTTTGTAACAAATTTATTGCTCGAGGCAGGTAAACATGTCTTGCTAGCTTATATTTATTGCTAAATTAATACAGGGGTTGCAGTTGATTCCATTTATTTCATGTTTGCATTAAACAATAGTTACGAAAGGAAATGAATTTCTTAATTTAAAAGAAAGAGGAAAATTGTGTTGGTTTTTGGCTTAAATCTATTCTTTCGATCGCCTTGAAACTTTTATTTATTAATGTGTCTTCAGCTATAAATAATGCAATTTTGAAAAATGGAACAAAGTAGTTATTGTAAGTGATAACAATTCTTTAAAACTTTCATCTCTTACAAAAAAAAAAAAACATTTTTAAGTGTTATCCTATACTATATTTGAATGAGGGTATTGTTATTATATTGTACTAGAATGCATGTTTTTCAAAATGTGAAACATATTCACTAGTAAGATATACTCTTTTACATAGATTAAGTCATAAATATTTTGGTAAGTTAATGTTTGTTAAGTTTATGCCCTTGTTTTATTATATTACTGGTGACACATCCAGGAACTAAAAAAGGCGCGAACAAACGTTTTAAAATTTAAAATTAATGCTGATATAAAGTCAGTTATATTCCTTCTGAGTATTGGTCTAAACATGATTTGAATTTTTAAGCTGTTGGATTCTGTGTTAACTGCCTATAATAACACATTAATAAAACTGCCAACTGTGCAAATCAACCATGGTAGTTTAATGCAAAAACCAGTATTACATAAATAGCTGATATATATGTATATATTGGTCGTTACCTATATATATTTAAATAAAGATATTTAGGAAGGTGACTAGTCCTGAATGCAACGATTATAACTCTATATACAAATAGAAAAACATTTACTTACTTGGAAACTTAGGTTTTCAAAGTATGGTTTAAAACTTCCAGTTGGCACTTAAAAGAAAATAATTAGTTACATTGTACTTGATTTATACAAGGTTAAATCCAAGGAATTAGAAAAACCAATTTAGGATATTCAAAAATGTATTGAACAAAATTATAAGTTAGTTGCACACTCACATGAGTATAATTATACTTTATTTATGCTTATATTGTACATTTAAGTATAATATCCCTTATAATTAATTATGTATTATAGGTGCAATAAAATTTGTTAAATAAAATAAAAGTGTTAACATATAAGTAAAAAATTTTAAATGTAAAACAAGAAAAGTAAATAAATAAAATTAAAAAAGATTTATTATATATAAATAAAATAATTTTTTTTTTAAATATGTGAATTTAAAAATTTAGTCCCTTAGGGTCTATTTGCCGAAAAATTCATGCTTCGCACTACCGAGAATAAAAATTATTATAAGAAATTTCTATTTGTATTTAATCTTAGTAGCATGGTGGTTTTATATCATAGCCTTTGAAATACAAAATTTACTTAATAATACTGTACACTGAAGCATCAATACCAAATTTAATATACAAAAATAAATATAATGTAGCCTATACTGTTTGTTACAGCTGATTTTCTTTGAAATAATACAAATTTCGATAATTGAATTAAAATGGTTGAAACTGCAGTGGTTTATAAAAAGGTTTAGGTCTTGTAACTATTCTGAATCTGTTGAAACAATAACAACAATTTTTTAGCAAGGTTGTAACATTTGATATTATTATTTGATAATTTGACAAATAAAATTGAATGCATTTATATTATGATATTTATATTGGCAGTTCAAACAAATAATTTAACAGTACTTGAGAATCGTACTACATTGTTATCAGTTTTATGGTATATCATGTCATAATGAGCAATTCGTGTTTTTTGTGCTAGCGGCAGGAACAAACATTTTGCTCAAATAATTGTAATATGAAAGTTTAAACAGTGAATTGAGCTGTACTTTTACAGCCTATGAACAGTTTAATCTTTGGCCTTTATTTGTACTAGAACTATTACAATTTACCAACAGTTTAAGTTAACAGGTTAAGTGAAATTTAAGTTAAAAAGTTCACATTCAAATAGATTTTGTAAAATAAAGTCCAAATTAAACTACTTCTAAATTTTTAATATATTGGCACATTAAATATATTTGTACGATGTTTTCAATAACCTGGAAAAGCTTTGGAAAGCTATTTACTGTAATTGAAACATTCACCAATGTCTTTAAACATACGCCTCACTGATCTCCAGCCATTGTAAAGTTTGAAGAAGACATGTTTGTGGTGACTGTAAGACCTAATGATATAGTCGTCCAAGATTTTATTTATGAGTAAGTTAACGGAAAGTAAACTTTAAGTTCGACGGATTTTTTCTATGACTGATCGCTTTACCTTGTTGGTTAGTTTAGGTCGCTGATTGTTAGCCTTATTCCAGGCCAGTGTTCACAGCCCATTCCGCTCTATGCAGTTAATGCCAATTTAACCTCAAAACTGATACAATTAAAACCAACAACAATAGCCAAATTTATCAGCTGGCATGGACACAAGTCATATGATTGAGCGAAGCGAGCGTAGATCTCTTTCCCTCACTTTGTCACTTCTTTGTAACGGCATCACAGTGTAATGGCCGATTGATATGAAATTTGGCCAGTAGCTAGGTGATTCCGAGGAAAAGGTTTTTATTTAGAAATATTTGCAAAATTCCTCCAAGGTTTCGCCCCACTGGATCTTAAAAATCAGATGTAATTCTAATGAAAAAATATTTTATTGGGCTTATGTCAGATGTTTTCAATTTACTTCATTTAAATTAAATAAACTGCTGTTAATTTAAAATGACTTTATTTAAATATGATTTAAATTAAATAAACATCATAATTGGCCTGCAATTATTGTTAA
>JAGFPH010001986.1:15366-34844 GCA_018207615.1 Philaenus spumarius
CAATTATTGTTAAACTATTCCTTTGAAGAATGCCTGGACGGCTTCTACATTAAATAGCTGTTAATTTAAAATGACGTTCCTGTTGTAGCTTTTTAATTAATCACTTTTCCTGTAATTATATCATTAACAAGTTTTGAAGCTTGTTTCGCTCATTTATGCGTCTAAAGTGTAACGGCAGTGTATAAGTTTCAAAGTCGTTTGCTTTGGGACATACTGTAGTTGTGTAGGCAATACCCCTAACAAATATTATTTTACAATGCTTATATAAGAATGCTGTTATAAAAACAGGGTGGGAATTTAAAACAAGCTGTTTGCTACATTGGGTGATCATCTCCCTCCTTGTCCTTACTGAAAAATTTTGCTGTTGCTTAAGTCGTGATGGTAACACATTAAGTATAAAGCCGTATGGTAGTTGTTTAGATAATAGCACAGATGTTATTCTACAGATATGCGTTTGGTAGACTAGATGTTATACCGTAGATATTTCAATATATTATTACTTATTTCATAGAGTAAAAAAATGTGCCTGATACACAGTTTACCACGTCAAAGGTTGTTATTTTCCTCTGTTAGTCAGTTAGTCAGAATTTCAACACTTGTTCTTATTCAGATTTACAATGCACACATGTACTGCTTAATGATTTACATTATTTTATTTAAATACAATGCCTGTTGTAATTTTACAAACTTGTCCATTATGCATTTGTTATAATACTTTTATTGGCTTTACAGTACTAGTTTTCCCCCTATTAATATATTCCTAACATAATAATTACAATTAAATAGATGAAACCTTTTCTTAAATTAATTTATCAGAGCTGACTGGTATGATTAGCTTTTTGCACTCACTTTGCCAGAAAGCAAACTGGTTTATATTTAACGAATACAATCCTTTGTTCCACAAAATCAAACAGTTTGAACGCATTTTATCATTTCCCGAACAGAAATAGGAGTTATGTATTTTACAGCCCCTTCATACGTCGTAATATTAGTCTCTTTATATGACCTTAGATCATAAAACTTCTCGAAATTGTGAAGCCGTTTCAAGTTTATTTCTTTTATGAGTTCCAGCAATATAGTACTTTTTTTAAAACACAAACAAATTAAAACCATTCGCGCCTTATATGTACTACAATTTCGTAAAAAAAAAAAAAAAAAACACTATAGTTTTAACTGTCACACAAGGTATTTGAATATGAATGCATAAGTACAACATGTTCTTCAAAATTGAATTTAATATTAAATTTTCCATTTTATTAGTGTAGTTGATATTGCAGCTAACAAAACAGAACACCTATGTTAACAAGTAAGATCTAATTGCATAAAGAAACAATTTTTACCTCTTAATATGATCAAATAAAAAAAATAAAAAATAGAAAGTAAGTAACTAATATAGGCCTATAGTGAATTATTTTTGGGTGATGTTGACCATCAATCTTTATTAAATTATTAGTCTCCGATTTTTTCTTTTTCATACTAGGTACCCGTTTTGATTGCTTCAATAAAAAAAATGCACATTTGTTTAATAATAATAAGTAATCCGTTTTGTGAAATTCAAAAATATGACTTAGAAGGGAAACAAATAAAAAAATATATATTGTATTTCTTTTTGTTTTATTTTTTGTATTTCATTTCTTTTAAAACTCTGCATTTGTCTATCTTAGGCGTGTTCTGTAAGTGACTAGACTTGTTTTCTAATTTTACTTAATTGATTTTCGTTTCCATTTTGCTTCAAAACTTACATGAAGTATAAGCATTGCAAACATAAAGGAAAACTTTAAATTAAAATACGTGACGTATTCTCTTCCCTTGTGTAACACTTATAGAATTTGAGAGTAATATTGCATCTGTTATATATATATTGCAAAGTAATTGGATATGAGTTCTATATTTATACCCTGGAATAAATAATCTGGTTGGTGTTTGCTCCAATAGGTTTAGAATTCCGCAGTTGTGACGGCAAGTCTACGATAACTCGTGTGACCGGCCGTGGAGCAATTTCGTAGCTCGTTCATTTTGAAAACTTTGAAATGAAATAGTACAGGAAGGTATTAGAGGTATATATAATACTTCAGTATTAGGTTGGATTGCCTTACCACACTTAAACAATTAAAGTGGAAAATTGTTTTACATATTCTATCATGTTTGCTGTCCTCGGACATTCAATGTAGGCTACAAACAAAGCTAATTTTCAAAATCTTCCCACTCCGTTTTCATCGTTAATTTACTAACTGTATACATAAAGCGAAAGTGATTAACCTTTAATATCCTTCAAAATTAATTTTTTTTCGTAGGAGAGTGATGTACCGTATATTATGTTTTTAGTTTGTGTCTATTTCTGTCTGTTTATATTAGATTAGGGGCATATTTATATAAAGGCATGCATATCCGACAACGTGAATTTGCAATATGTTTCCTAAACATTTTCACCTTGTTGTGTTTAGCATATTCTTGCAGCTGTGCTTGTACTCTCCGTTATGTAATTATATAATGGAGTTTTAAATCGAGGAATATAGAAATTTAGTTTTATTTAAAAAAATAAATCCACTACTTTTCAGTTCTTAATTAAAAAAAATGAACTTTGTTAGATAATGGCAGAAGCTTCTTAAAACACATAGAATATACGTATATTTTACTAAATACAATATTTCAGGATCACTGTGTCTATGTCTGTTTATTACACTTGGTTTTCTCATTAATGGATGAAGATAAATATTATTTGAAAGATTCATAAAGCTTGCTAAAGTGCATATATTACCATAAACAACAGAATTAATAATTATATAATTAATGTATGTGTAATATAATTGTATATTTTATATTAAATCATTATTAATTAAATAATGTAGTTATTACCTACATATTCATCGGAAGTTTGAATCCCAATAAATCAACATTGTGTTTTAATGCCAATTAATTTTATTGTTTAAAATGGCTTTATTAAGTGAATCCATATTTTAATTATTTTTTTATATATTTATATTTTTCAAGATATTCTAGAAATGTTGAAAAAACTCAGATAAAATATAAAAAGTATTGGAGTTATATATTCTCATTAATTTTATACAAAGTCAAGCTGGTCGAAAATATGATTGTTTAATTAATGACAACAAATATTGCAAGAATATTTGACACAACTGGCTGACAAAATAATACACATCGTGGCTGGGCTCGAAAGTGAAACGTAAAAAACAATTATTATGTAATCCTAAATAAAGTTGAAACTTAAATATATAATATTATGAAATAATTTAATTTTATATATTTAACTCTTAGATATGATTCATAGTTCACAAATCTATTTATATTGTACTGTTAAAATATCTGTGATTAGTTCTCTCACTTTTACTCTATTTACTCGCATTCTTTGTACAAAATAGTAAAATATTGTGTTCGAAAAATATAAAACTCATTATTCTTAAACGATTGAAAAAGTAAAATTTCATTTTTTAGCTAACCATTCGTAGGTTACTTGTTATTATTTCTTTTGTTGCATTCTTTGTACAGCTAATTTGGAGATAGCTAAACATTTAAAACGAATATTATTATAATAATACAGTAAATTTTATTTTTCCGATAGTGAACTCTTTTTGATAATTTATGTCTATACCATCATTCGGGATGTCTCATCATCAGAAATTTGTCTTTGAGTAGATATCGTCAAAACATTAAGTAAGACACACAAACACATAAATCAACAACATATTTAAATCACAGTTAATAGGTATACACCATATGGGTACCGGTCGTCGACTGCCAGTCCGACCTCTGAGCTATTATTTGCTTCGGTCTTCTTAAAATCTCATCGCTGTGACATATAGGGTGTTTGAGGAGAAATATCATTTCATAACTGGTGTTCATTGTTTTTCTTTCCTACTTTAAATGCCCCATATATTTAAAATTTTCATTACGTTAATGACTGAAATTCCTAATAATTAATAATTCAAATAAAAATGTGTTTTGTAGTCTTGTAAAAACGCCAGAGTCCAGTTACCTATTTTGCTTTTAATGTTACAAAACATCCTAAGTCTTCGTGGACTACTTCAGTTATAAATGAAACTGAAAAGTGCAACCAAGTTTAACAAACTCTATTATTTCATTTTTATGTTTTGTTTTTATAGATTTCGTTAGTCACGCGCCTTTAGTTTTACGGTCCATCTACCATGTTATCTCATTGCCCCACCGCTGGGTACGACATTTTTCAACCATTATTCAAGTCGGTTGATTCAAGTCTGCGTCAAAACGATAAAACGACGTCAGTATGACAGGGCAGTTTATTTTGACACGCTATTGATGAACGGTGTTCCTAGAAATAATTATTTAAAAAAAGTAAAAAATATTTTTCAAGTGGTTTTATAAAGGTTCTGCTATAAACGAATAATGTTCATATACATACAGATTATAAATGCTTTTTGAAGTTATGTCAAATCATAATTTCATCTGCAAAGAAAAAAATAAAGCCGTATTGAAATTCTTAGAGTATAAATTAAATATTGGCAAAGGTTGTGGTTCAAAGTTATTAAAATTGAAAACTACTTAAATAGTGGAATTATAATAAAAAATAAAAAAAAAAGAATCCTTTTATATTTTTTTCTTATGTTGTTTTAGACCTCTTTTTAAACATTAGGGTACATTATATACTTACAATACCATGAGCTAAACACAAACAGATGACAAGTTTGGAGAAAAACATTGTGATAAATGTAAAGTGAGAAAAATAAATAAACTTTAGACTTATATAAGAGCCCCTTAGATGCAAAGTGGTGTAAGTCACACTTACATAGTTTTGAGATAAAAGGACTTAAAGTTAAACAGATACAATCAATTCATGCATAATATAAAATGTGTTTTTGTTGTATAAACTTCTTGATAAAGGCCTAATTTAAATTGTCACCTAGAACATAAAATATAATATATATTTTTACAAGTAGTAAAAACTTTTTTTGTATAGTCAAGTGACTTACACCATTTTACCTGTAAACGGTTTAGTAGTGAGTGGTTAAAGAAATTACAAAATTGTCAGAAATAACTTTTAATAGTAAAAATGTAATTTCTTTTAACAAAAATATAGTAACAATAGCAGAACATATAAATGAGTTAAAAGAATCTGTGTTGTTGATGGAATCTCATTATCACTCTACATCATCTGGGTCCACTTGGTCTTGAATGTAATCCTCGCCATCTTCTAATGGGCCGATCTCTGGGGCATTGGCTGACGTTCGAAGGGTTTGAAAAAATCCTTGGTTTACTGGAGGGATGAAGGGTAACAGATCTTCCATGTCTTTCTTTTTGGCCGGTGTCACTGGACGGGGTCCGTTGTAAAGGTGATCGAGATGTATGTTGGACAGATTCACTACTTTTCGGCCACGCCTTGCTGTTGGTGTGATGTCCAATTTCGAAAAGGGCATTTCATCCATCAGAGTTTCTTTGTAAAAGATAGTAAAGGGGTCAGTTTTCGTATATCTTAACCATTGAATCTTAAGCCAGTTTACGGGGTTCTTGTCTTCATCAATTTTCCTTCTAGTAATCTGTTTCTCCAAGTTTTCAGTTGACAAGAAGTCATCTGATCTCATTACATTTAAGTGAAACGGTTTTTTCTTCCTCGATTGAACAATCAATCTTTGCCAATCTTGCGGGCAGTAAATTTGTTTGCCTTTGCTGAAGTTTTCAATACTGGCAAAATCAACATCGTTGGGTAGGTACGAGTGTCCACTCATCATGAACTTCTGATCAATCACAGAGAGATGGCTAGCGTCTTGCCCTTGAAGGTACTTCATTAAAAGTAGGGCTATTTTTATATTTCTATTTTGTCCTGAGCATGTGTCGCTATACATTACAACATGTTTAGCTGTACGAGCTCTAGCCTGAATGTGTTTGATAACACATGCTCCAATTTCCTGAGAGCCCCTTGAACCTTCAGTCTCATCCCAGCAGTACATAAAGCCTAGCTTTGTAGGCAACTCGGGGCAACCAAGATTGTACAAATAGCAATTACGTTTATAATAAGCAACCTGGCAGGTAAGTTTAGGAAATGGAAGTGATTTTTCTAAGTCAAAAGAAAAAGCATAGTAATTCTCATCTGAATTAGATTTCTCTGCATCGGATTTCATGGTATTCCTAGCCTTCTCTGCTTTCCTGAGGTGCAAGTCATGTTGGATTTCTAGTGATTTTTTTTCTTCATCAGCCACAAAATATATTTTATTTTTGTAAATGTCGCACTTTACACATGTATCTTTATGTGGAACCTTAAAGTGCAAATTAAATTCAGTATTGAATAATTTTCGGTAAATGTTTTCCTTCACAGTGACCTTTTCTTGCTGTGTAAATTCATCTTTATACAGATTATACATCAACCGAATATTTATATTTTCGTCCAAATATTTTTTATTGGGGTTATGAGCCCTAGTGTAGTGGGACTCATAGGCTGGAAATGTAGTAATAGCCAAGTCCTCCTCAGAAGTTTTGTTGACAGGAGTACGTTTGCCTCTTTTGTCAGTACCAGGTGATTGCCCAGTTTTGACTACCTTGAGAGCTCTGGTAACTCTACCGTCAGAAACTTGATATGTGTCAAGGAAGAATTTTTTGCAAACTTTAACGCTTGTTCCGTTTCCAAGAATTACGTTGAAATTATTTGTGGTAGTTTTAGCTGGTCTAAGGCCATTGCCTCTGACGATGGCGCTCTGGTTCTTTTTGTTGTATTAATCCACATAAAAATGCATTTTGTGCAGAAAATGACCCCATTTTCCAAAAGTTTTCAAAAGCAGTCTGGCGGCATTTTGGTGTCACATTTTCAAGACACTTTTTTCTACAGTTGCAATTGGTGTTTTTAAAATATTTAGCTTGAATTTGCCTACCCTTTTCAGTCTTGTAAGAATCACCTAGATTCCTTCTTTGTTTTCTCTGCTCTCGCTTGCTAATATTTTTCTTTCTCTTCCGAGTCCTACTCTTTTCGGTCCTATCAATATCTCCGTCTGCCCCCACCTCGTCTTCGCCTTTATCTGTCAAATCTGCTCTTTCTTCCTGCTCACTATCTGAAATAAAACAAAATTATTAATGGAAAGCTTATTAGACTACCCAGTAAATTAACATTCGTTCTGAGTATGGAAATTTTAAAGGTTTCATGACATTAATGTACGCATGAGAAAGTACAGTTCACTTAACCCAACACTTAAGTACCTTCAACAAATTGCAAACTTAATTTTAATCATCAACACTACTGGAAATAGATTTATTTAACTGTAAAAGTTTCAATAACTTTACCTCTGAAACATAACCTAATTACAAAGCTGAATTTATTCTCTAACCTAACATCAAAGTAGGTTTAATTACATTGTAGGCCTACTTTGCAAATTGCAGTATTATTTTATTGAACCATTTTATTAGTACAAACTTCAGTAGAGAAATTATAACATTAGAAAACTGTTATTCATAACATTTTAATAGAGATAAATTTAGGCCTAGGCTACTTACCAGACTGTTCTAATTCTGATGGTATGAACTCGTCACTGGAAGCATTATAACTGAAAATACTTTGGTCACTATTACTGTTCTCCTCTACTTCAAATTCCATCCTATAGTTATAGCAACAATTAAACTGTGAAACAGTGATTAAATAAGTTAATAATAATATAACCTCAAAAAACAACTTGATGCCAACCACTTTACACAATAAATGTTTACTGGAAAGTTGGTGTAAGTCCTCAGCTGTTAGGACTTACACCACTTTGGTACAAAATGAAAGAGTCATACTGTTGATAGCTTAAATTTGTGCTGCTTCTATGTGCAAAATAAGTGAACTAGGACTTGCTTCATCTTTCCACAAAATAGATTTTAATATGGAGAATCAATTTCTGGACTTAATTCAAAAACTTGAGAAATGGACTTACACCACTTTGCATTTAAAGGGCTCATTTTTATTTTTTTTTATTTAATTTAATAAACAGACAATACAAACAATAAACAATATATTCATAATTTTCCTAAAAAAAAAAAAAAACATTTGCCAGTAACCAATGAGGTAATGTTATTGGTTAATGTAATGTTGCGCACGTCATTCCATCGTTTAGATAAATTTAAAATTTGAATTACGAAATAAGAAGATATATTGGTGTATATCTGGATATTTACAAAATGCAACCTTAAAATGACTTAGAGGTGTATACATAAACGAAACATACATTTCGTTTTAATGGCTTTGTATTGAAACCTATCAACAATATTAAAACTGTTACAGAAACAATATAAGAAGTTTTGGTAAAAGTTTTGGAAAATTACTAAAAAATTATATTTTGACACACACAGACAATTACGACCTTGAAAATGTCATCTTCTTAATTTCAACCATATATATACACTAGTAAATTACACTAAAATATCAGTGCATAATCTGTAGAAAAAATGTCAAGTTTATTCATAGAATCTAGACGCTTGTGAGGTAGAGGAGTGCAGTTCAAACCACAATTAAACTACTCATAAAGATAAATATGAATTTACAGGTAAAATTTTCAAAATAATTTTAAAAATTCTAAGGGGAAGTTTTAATTATACTGTGTAAGAACCATATATTTCTTATTCTAATATTAAACTTTAAATATATCCGTTATTAAAATTAACTTACCTTTTTCCATCACGTCGCTTCCTTTTCTTCACTTGACACGTTTCGAAGAATTCAGGCTCTGAACTTGCAAACAGAAGTGTACAGAAGCCGCTAGGATAAGGAGGTGGACCTTGATACTGTCCGCGAGAGATAAGAAGTCTCCTTAGCCAATACGGTATGCAGCAGTGTTTGTTTGTTACCGCACGGCATTTGCAGGCGCTCCGCGTTGTCCAAACATTTTGTTTCTGCTGATGTGGAATCCCTGTAGAACAGCCGTTAATTGCAGGGCTATAGAATACAAGGGTTAGACCAGTCCGCCACGGAAAGCTATGTTTTATTTATTATTTTTGTCATCAATAATTTTATTACTCTAGGTTTAAATTTGATTATAATTATTAGTATATTATATATTTATTTATATCTAATTATTCTGAAAATTTTAAGTGCATTTTGCTAGTAAAGATTTTTTTAAATATTTTAACTTAAAGCTGCAGAAGAAATTACTTGAGGACCTTGGTAACCTTTTAACATAAAGTGATCTCGCTTGCAACTCTTACATTAAATAAATAATGTTTTTTAATGTTTATTTTAATTTGAAGCTGAGTACTTAAAATTTGTTGTTTTTAAATTTTGAGTTATCAATAATTACCGGTGCTCTAAGTTTAAATCTTATTATTATTTATATATTATATATATATATATTTATTTATATCTCATCATTTAGAAAATGTTTGTTTTAATGTATTTTGTTAGTAAAGGTGTTTCTTGGAATATTCAAGTAGTAGACAATATTACTTGATAATCTTGGTAACATTTCATAAAGTAATCTCGTCTGCAACGTAATATTAAATAAATACCTTGCTAAAACGGTCTGCTAGTAACTTGACCAAAATTAATAGTTTCAATAATTTCGTCTGCAACGTTATATCAAATAACACGTGAGAGCTAAAGCTAAGTGAAAATCTAAAACGTAGTTAAAAACTTAATTTATTTCAAAATATTTTACTGCAATTTTAATTAATTCTTTTAAATTATATTGACTTGTTGTACAATAAATTGATGTATCCAACTAAATCACAGTAAGCCATTGACTTTCATTTGCACGAGTCCAGGCAGAGGTGTGTTGTAGGGAAATCCCATCTTGTATGTTTTGTTGTATTTGTGAGAGTTTCGACGACGTGGTATTTATACAATGTTATTAAATTCGTACAATAATTATTAAAATACAAACACTGCAATAATTTACGAATTTTACATGTACTTTATTTCTATTTAATACAGTAGTTTTTCTTTTTTTAGCGACCGCGAATACCAAGCCCGCGAATGTCGAGGGATTTACTGTATATCAGTTTTTTTTAGTAGGCCTATCAACAAGCTTTTGCTAGTTTTATGTATGAATTTAAAATGGTTTACAATTTAATATTGTATAGTAATTAAAGAACTTGTAAACAATTATGTACATAAGTGTAAATATAATCTTACTTGTAAATACAATAACGGTTTCTCTTACTGCCTAACTGTACAAACCGTTACAGTAACAACTTTCTTTCTTAATAACAAACTTTTTTATAGTAATCCTATACTGTAGTACAAGTTAGTTTTTAAAACTGGATGGCTTATAAAACCTTAATGGTTTTCTCAACACTATTAACACAATTAAATAACTACAATAAAGTAAAATCTCAATTATCTATTTTAATGTTTTGCCACAGTGAATGTGACCGCAGAATGCCGTGTGCAACGTGAGCTTAGCGCCGACTAAGATAAGCGCCTGCAATTTTTGAATAGGCCAGACCTCAGGGGACTTCTTATCTCTAGCGGACAGTAAAACTTTTTTCAGGGAGAAATTTGATACAAAATTAATTATATATGTTTTCAGACAAGACCTTTTTGACCCTTTGATGAATAATCAGCATTTATCCAGTTTAGATAAGAAACTAGAATATCTCGAAGATTACTTTGTCTCTAAATACTATTATTCACAAAAACAAATCTCTATATATATAAAAATGAATTGCTGTTCATTAGTCTCGCTAAAACTCGAGAACGGCTGGACCGATTTGGCTATTTTTGGTCTTAAAATGTTTGTAGTAGTTCATAGAAGGTTTATACGTAAAGAAAAGTTTGAAAAGTTTCCCGAAAAAGTTTCACATATGGAAGAAACTGAACAGCATTTATTGTATGAACTCAAAACCATAGCTCACAAAAACAGCTGTTCGTATAAAAAGCTTATGTTTGTTTACATGTAATACCATAGCAACATTACTTAGCAAATTTATAATCACTTTAATACTCTTCAAAACCAACAGATTTTTAAAGTTAGATTGAAAAACTATAAACAAACACAAATAAAAATGCTTACAGAATTATAATTCAACTCAAACATTGGTTATTAAATATCTATATAGGCCTACTTAGAGATATGCTGCTTAATATATTGTTTATATAAAATACAATATACTAAACTATCCAGTTTTTAATACTTTTCAAAACATATTTTCACTATCAATAATAATAATAACAAACAAATTATTTGACACCATACATAACCATAAACATGCACGAGTTTAAACATATTTTATTGAAAACTAAACAAACCATCTGAATTAAACTAAATGCCATTAAAATATCACATTCGTAGCTTTATTTTGATATATTCTGTATATTGTATATTTAAATACTAAACAATATCTTATACTAATTAGGCCTATACATTTAAAATTACAAACTCTATTTGAACCAGTTTGTTACATCCTAAATTAACGCGGATGTTACAAAGTGATTCAAATATATCTTTTCTACGACCCCCAGCTAATTTAAACCCTCGCTAAGAAAGGGTTAAAAGAAATTCGAAATTTTAGGGTGGTTTGGGGAGGGGGATCAAAGTTACTAAAAATCCCTATAAGAACGAATTGGAATGCAATTTGGTACGTAGCTTCCTCTAAGGCCGTAGGTGCTCGCAATTGCCAATGAAATTAAGTGAAAGTCAAACTTAGTAAAAACTATAAATTAAAACGATATATTTAAAGCTTTTTCATGTTAGATAGTAGTTTACAGGAATACAATTTTCAGTGCTTTCCTAACTAGCGTAGACTTTTTTTCATGACCACAGTAGGATACGCAAAGGTATTCAACGAACACTTAAAAAGAATTAAAATTACGTCAAAAAGACTGAAAATACCAACAACCACGGGCAACGCCGTACGGGTCAGCTAGTATATAATAAAACAAGACTTTTCAAGATTAAAATCAGAGTTTCAACAAAGGTGGCCTAAAGCAAACAAGAATAAAAACGTTGTCTTGCAAAAAAAATAATCTTGGTTGCAAGGAAAGTTTAAATTACCGCAATCGCCAAAAAATCCCTAATACGATTTTCGATTCGTTCGTACGAATGTTACAGGAAAGCTTCAGGGGATGGTTTCAATGTCCAGGTTACGGTTCATCAGGTACCCGGAGGGTGGTTGCCCATGCCAGATTTGGAATCAGCGACCCAAAAAACCTCCAGGGGAGGCGTTTCGCTTCATTTGAGTTTGAATTTCAGGAGAAGCCTCGGAGATGACGTTCATCAGCAATCCTAAGCTCCAGGTCGGCAATAGTCAAATTTGGAGGTCATACTCGGGATCATCGACTTCGAAAACCCCCTGGTACCTGATTTCCATTCCAAGTGTGATTAACCAAGTCATGAATTTTTTAAGTTAGAACAGAAATGCATTGACGTGCGGTGTCCGTCATACAGAGCTGAAGGATTAAGGCCCAACTTACAACCCGGGATATAAGTGACTTTTGAAAATGCATTTTTCCGAATTCGTTTTGCACTGCACATAAGGAATTTTCAAAAATGATTAAATGAAAAGTAAGTACATTTTTTCAGATAATTTTCGGAAGCGAATGCAAAAAACCCCATCTCAATCCGTCCATGGTATCCAATTTCGGAGATTTTGGCTATTTTTGTGACTTATTTTCTCGTCTAATAGGCCTTTAGTCGACTTAGAGGCGCATGAAGCTGAAAAAAGAGATTGGTGTTATAGTAAAAGTTCTTATTATATTCGAATGTAGGTTGTTATTGTATATAAGTTTTAGAACAATGTAGGCTATAATATTATATTATTGGCATTAAAGGTTAGAAATCGTTAAAAATGTGGCCATTTTTCAGTCTTTTTTGCTTCCTTCATTTTTTACAGCTAAAACCAAGCTAGGTCTAAAAACATTAACTATATTTTAAATGATTTATTTTTGTTCTTTGCCTTACTGGACTGGATATATTTACATAAATACCTTACTTATTTAAACAAACCAATCAAAATTTGCTGAACATTTAATAGACACCGGTCATACTTACAACAATATCCAAAATAATTTGAAAATTTTAAATAAATGCTCCAAAGGACCAACCATGAACGTAATTGAAGAATTCCACATTTATAAAGCAACTATTTCAGACCCAAACTCTTTGTTAAACGAGAAGATACATTTCCAATCCAACGCTTTGTTTGACAATATTATCAGAGCCGAACCCCTTCAATCTCCAAAATAAATAAAATTACAGAGAAAAAATCAGTACTGAGACAAGGACGGGCCGGGACACACGTGTGCGAGATGCTATTTTAATATAAACTACATCGGCGTATTCATGCCTCATTACGTGTGTTTGTGTTTTTGTGTTAATGTTTGTGGAGTGTGTATGTATATTTATAGTATTTTTGACGCACATTAAACAAATTCAAATCATTTTTAAAATTTTTTTATAAACGGTTTGAAAATGCCTGAAAAAATAGGCGAAACGTACGTCACCGTATAGAAAGTGATCAAAACAGGACTGCGAGCAGTACCAGGAAGTAAGGTATTTATGTGTATATATTTTAAACTATCACTATCTTAGCTATTGGTAATAGCTTTGCTATTTTAATGGGATCGTAAGTGTTAGGTTTTAGCTCGCTTCAAAATTACGGCTTCCTATTTTTTAAATAATTAAAATAATATTAATAAAGTACTTATATTAATATAACTAAATAGTATAACAGCTGATTTCACTCATTTTCTGTAGCCTAAACAAAACCTAGCCTGCTATAAGGTTATGTTTACAAATACAATCAACAAAAACTTCTTGAAATATCTGGAAATTAAATTTTGTATATAAGTAATAAAACTAATGTAGGCTATAATATGTTATATGATTAGTTTGCTTTTTTTCATTCAACTAAGATCATTTATCATAATTTGCGAATTTGTTTTAGCAGTACATTCAGTTATATAGTTTAAAATACACTTTTTTATGATTCGATATATTTTTGGTTTGCCAGCACAACCAATATTTAAACTGCTTAAATGTGGACCAAGGATTTCAAGCTACCATGCGTAACACAAGTTTTATTAAAATTAAATTGTATTGATAACAATAAAGATTCAAAACGCCATACACTCAATATAATAATTTGCTGAACCAACCCTCAAACCTATTTTATTAACCTGGCAGAGACAAACTACATGGTGTGTGTGAACAGTAAACATGGCTGACTACTGTTGTAAGTTAGATTAAATGAGTTCTACATGCTTAGATTATCTACTATGAACTGGTTTATTCATCAGTTACAATATTGATTGTAACAGTAGAACATTGATAATACATATTACTTGTAGCTGTTATCTTATTTACATAACTTATGTATTATTACTTCTACTACACCCCCATTTCAAAATATTTAAAAACATAAAATTCTCTTAATATAAACATAAGTACAAACATGTTTGAAAAACTAAAAAGAATTACAGATTATTTTACACTGATTTTAATCAAAACCTATTTGCATACAATATGTATGCAATATAAAAGACATCCATCTGATTAAAAGACATCCATCTGACGAGCTGTATGACAGTTTAAACGTTTTTAATATCAGGCAACTTTTTGTAAAAACTCTTTTAACCTATTATAATGCATTACCTTCCCGACATGTCTGATGACGCTACAACTTGGATAAAGCAAGAACGTGTCTGAAGTAAAGTAACTTGTGACGTCATAACTTAACTCTACCTAAATGGCATGTCAGCTGCAGTGATTCTGTGATAAATATTACGATAGCATGTAACATGTCGTGTCAGAAGTTTAAAATAAATATGTTTAGTTGTTTTCATTTTCTAAACATAAGTTTAAAAGAGTTCCAATAATGCATGCCGTTTCTCGTTTTCTCTTTATTTGAATTTCTTAAGTTTTTCTGTTATGATTAAACTGGCTGTCAATATTAAAACCGAAAGAAAAAAAGGATTATGATCACCTATAGACATAAACTGAATGTCAACTTGTTTTATTAAAATTCTACAGAATTTTCTCAGGTAAAAGCAGCCATTATGCGAGACATATTGTATGTATTATCTCCCTCATTCCTTTTCTCCAGCTATCTCTATACCCGTAATGTATATTAACTTAGCTCACATCAATTTATAAAAATACTTTTAAGTTGATAACCTGTTTTTGTAGAGGTTATCTATTTTGCCTCACTCGGGATTAATGTAGATTTAATGGCATCCTCTTCCAGGTAAATAACCGCTAGGTGTTTGCTTATCTCCAAACACTAAGCGCATAGTTCATTTGGCCAAATGTTTACTGCTCTGTGTACCCTTGTAATGTGCGCATTAGCATATCACAAGGAACATATGTATACTTCACTGGGATACACCTACAGGAAATGAACTAAAATAATGTGCAAAATAGGTAAGAAGTGATTATTTATTTATTCGTGAATTAGGATCTAATAAGATAATCGAAACTAACGATTGGTCAGAAAAAGTTTAAATTATTCCAAGTCAGTTTATTGATTTTAAACTTGATACAGGTACACCAGATGATAAAGTAAACCCAATAGAAATATACAATAAGCAAAACTTAAACAGAAACTCTCTGTTAATGTTAAACTAACTAGTTGTTGGTAAAAATATCGCCTATTGTAGGCAAAAATGTTTTTTGAAATATCGATATAAAAGTATGAATAGTGTAATTGAATTTCAGGTAGTAGATACACAACCACCACCAGTGTTCGGGGTAAATACCTGTAAAACCATGAAATTAGTTTCTAGGTTAAATATAGTTACTAATAAGTGTAGTTACATAACAAATAATGTGAATAAGTAAGTGTAAACAGTAATTAATAAATACAATTATGTTTTCAATGGCGTTGGTTTGATTCCTAGTAAAAACAATATTAAAATTTATAATTTTGTTAAACCAGTTTTACTTGCACCCCATTAATCCTCTTAAGAAAGAATTATAAAGGTTAAACAACTTAAAAAGTGAGCATTTAAAACTTCCTACATTAGAATAAATTACAAACAAATTATGTAATGCTAAATTTTTCAGTACATTAGGTGCACAAAGAGACGTTTGTAAAATTATTGTTCTTAATGAAGAAAGTTCAAAACTATGCACTTTCAATACCCCTTTTGGTAGATATAAATTTGTATGGCTATCATTTGGAATAAAGTCTGCTCCTGAGGTTTTCCTAGAACCGTACACCAACTTTTTGAAAATGTAGAAGTTGTTGATACATTTATAGATGATATTTTAATATGGGGTTCAAATTAAGGCAAACATGATTTAAGATTAATACAAATTCTAAATAGAGCTAGTGAACATATAATTAATCTTAGGAAAAATGTAAATTTAATAAACAGGAATTAATTTATATGTGACATAAATTATTGACTAGTAAAGGTGTTAAACCCGATGAAAACTAAGTCCGTACAATAGAAAATATGCAAGTACTTAAGAATAAAAAATATGTACAAAGATTGTTAGGTTACTTACTTGAGTAAATTTATACCAAATATGTCTAGTGTTACCTCTTATAAAAAATAATAGCGAATGGTAATGTCAAATGGATTAAGAAAAAACGTCGAAAGAGATAAAGAAGCTTATAAGTTCTCAACTATTATTGTATTATTATGATGTCAATAAACCTGTTAAAATGTCTGTAGATGCTAGCAAAGATGGCGTAGAAGCAGTTTTATTACACAATAATGTCCCTGTTGCTTATGCCTCAAGGGCACTAACAGATTGTCAGAAAGGTTATGCAACAGAGTTGAAAAAAAATGCTATTGTCTTTGATTTTAATAAGTTGTATCAATATATTTATGGTAAGCATGTTGTTATTAAAACTGACCATAAACCATTAGTTTATTTAAAACATGATGTTATTTAGCTTCCAAGAATGCAATTATTATAATAATGGGTAATTAATTACCTTATTTTTATCCATCGAGCACTCTAAAATATATCCTTTCTGGATTACCGGTTTCGGTCGTTCATGCCACCATCATCAGATCAACCTCAAAAATGATTCATTCCACTGTTGTGGAACACGTCAGATATACATTAGTTTATATCTATAAGAAACCTCTTGTATTATGTCCACCAAGATTGCAAAGAATGTTGATTAATATTCAAAAAAATGATTATAGTCTGGTACAATAATCCAGGGAAAGAAATGTATCTTGTAGATTCATTTCCTAGGTCATATCTAACTGGGCACGATTCCTGTGCGTGGGCTCGAGTAGTGCAAAACATAATTCACAATAAAAATTATGGAAAAAGAAAGAAGATAAAAAAAAAGAAGAAAAATACAAATTTAAAATGTACCAGAAATCTGAAATAGGTCATCACCAGAACAACAACGTCACTCCCGTGC
Source organism: Philaenus spumarius (assembly GCA_018207615.1). Taxonomy (NCBI): domain Eukaryota; kingdom Metazoa; phylum Arthropoda; class Insecta; order Hemiptera; family Aphrophoridae; genus Philaenus; species Philaenus spumarius. Next base: position 32,641 of record JAGFPH010001986.1, read on the forward strand.
CTGCACCAAAAATTCCCTTACAAAGAATCAGAATAGAACACGAGATAAAAAATGAAAAGATAAAAAGAGCGACATATAGGCTAAACACAACTTTATACGTACTCCGAAAAAATGACGGACTCACAATAATCCCTTCCTACCTCCCCTAACCATAAAGAAACTTGCTTTTTATAGGCCTTAACTGTATAATTTTGAAAAAGTCTCAGGTTTTTTGTAATATTACGGAAAATTATCTGTCAAACGTATTATGAGTTAGAAGTGGATACAGATCTATAAAGCCTATCGATCTGTTCTTATACCCACCGCTTGAGAATGACGAGTAAAATGAGAATGACTCGAAATAGAAAAAATGAAATTGGAATTTTTATGCAAAAAAGTTAATGCTTATATTAGCAGAGATTGCTTAACTTTGTATAATATGGTATCGCTAACATAGACATTAAAGTAGTATATTATGGTAGCTACTCTCGCGGCATCCAATCAGAATAATGAGCCAATAATATTTAAACGTCGATAGAGTATATTGATTTATTGAAACGCCAAAATATCTTACAAAGCTTTGTATAATAAATCTACTGAAATTATATGAATGAGTTATATATTCAACCTCACGTTAATTATGTAGTAAATGGAATATTTTAAAATTGCGTAACAATATAATATATTGCCCTTTCTTTTTTATAAAAAAATAAAAATATGACAAATTCCTAATATAGTAAATTAGAAAATGTAAAACCGAAAAATGAATAGTCGTACTGCCTTATTTATACAGTAAATAAAGAGAAAATCAAGAGTAACATTTTTTGCAAAAACAGTTCGTTTTCCAGATATCGGCCATTTTGTTTCTTTTACAAAATAATTTATATCTAGAGAACGATTAGACCTATTGAGTTAAAACTTTACATGAAATTCAACGTAACAATTATATATTTGATTAAAAATAAGCGATTATATCCAATCATGCATTTAAAAATGGCGGCTGTTTTAAAATTTAAACCATAAGTTACTAAAAACACCTATATTTTAACAAAAAATTTCATGATACCTTTTGTAGTCCTTTGGATTCCGTATCGGAGGGTTTAACTGTCAAAACAATCACATGAAGGATAATAGTTAAGTTATGTGTAATAATTGGTTTGTTCAACCCGGCATCCTATACCTACAGTAAACACAACAATATTGTATGTACATAATGATGTTATCTTTAACTTAACTATTATCCTTCATTCGATTGTTTTGACAGTTAAACTATCGATAGGAAATCAATAGGGCTAAGTTTTTTTTTTTTTAATGTACGAGTTTTTTTAATGTATGAGTTTTAAAATGTACGAGTAAATTAAGTTTGAAATTTTCAAACAACCGCCATTTTGAAACGCATGATTTGATATAATTGTTTATTTTTCTTGAGATACACCACTATTAGGTTAAACTAACCGTATGCCAAGTTTGAACTCAATCAGTCAAACATGTCTCTAGATATGAATTATTTTGTAAAAAAAAACAAAATGGCGGCTATCTGGAAAACGAAGCGTTTTGGAACAAAAATGATTCTTGATTTTCTCTTTATTTTAACCCATAAAACCATTTCCTGAAGTTTTACTGTTTACTCATGGGACACCCTGTAAACAGGGTGATCAACTCAAGGGGGGCACCATTTTCCCTTTATGTATCTCTCGGGATTTCTTAACGTGTTGAAATTTATTTCAGAAGGTTTTAAATAGTTGATATTTTTAGTTCCTGATTTTGTACAGTATACTAGATAATTTTGAAAGTCCTGAAGCCAAAAATCCATTAGTTGACACTCAAATGAGTTGAGTATGTGTTAAATGTAGCATAAGCATTTAAAAATATTAATATTGTCAAAATGCTTGAATACGATAGAAAAACTTACTCGGGTACGAATAGAGTAATTTGTGTATTGACAAACATGTAAGAGCCTAATTATAACTAAAACCAGAATAGTGAAAGTAAGTCTAAGATAAGTTGAGTAGTTATGAATTATTTTGTAAAAAAAACAAAATGGCAGATATCTGGAAAACAAAGCGTTTTGGAACAAACATTATTCTTGATTTTCTCTTTATTTTGACCCATAAAACCATTTCCTGAAGTTTGGCTGTTTACTTATGATACACTCAAGGATCAAGTCAAGGAGGCCACCATTGGGATCTCAGAAAGTATTAATTTTACAGAAAACTTTAAATGGG
>JAGFPH010001986.1:58954-82398 GCA_018207615.1 Philaenus spumarius
ACATGTCCAGTACGCCTGTATAGATGCACGAAAAAGGGTTTTGAACAGTTTTGAAAAACAACCCCCTTTTTGGCCAAAAAACCCCCAAAAATACAGTTATTATTTTTTTTATAAAAAAACGGCTCTAACGATTTTGATAAAATTAGGCTTATTTGTAGCCTTTAATGTGCCCTACCATATACAAAAACCCGCATCTTTCTAAAAATTCTCGTTTAGCTAATAATAATAATAATAACTGATTTTTGGGGTTTTTTTGGCCATAAAGAGGGTTGTTTTTAAAAATTTTTCAAAACCTTTTTACGTGCATCTATAAAGACCTAATTGACGTGTTTGGTGCAAATTTGTTCGAAATCGATCGAATAGTTTTCTCTCTAGCTAATAATAATAATATTTATTAGTTAATCGCCTACTTTAATAAAAGTATACAAAGCTAGAGAGAAAACTATTCGATCGATTTCAACCAAATTTGCACCAGACATGTCCAGTAAGCCTGTATAGATGCACGAAAAAGGGTACTGAACAATTTTGAAAAACAACCCCCTTTTTGGCCAAAAACCCCCAAAAAATCAGTTATTATTTTTTTATTAAAAAACGGCTCCAACGATTTTGATAAAATTTTTCTTATTTGTAGCCTTTAATGTGCCCTACCATATACAGAAACCCGCATCTTTCTAAAAATTCTCGTTTAGCTAATAATAATAATAATAACTGTTTTGGGGGTTTTTTGGCCATAAAGCGGGTTGTTTTAAAAAAAAATTTCAAAACCATTTTACGTGCATCTATGAAGACCTAATTGACGTGTTTGGTGCAAATTTTTTCGAAATCGATCGAATAGTTTTCTCTCTAGATAATAATAATAATAATAATAATAAAAATATTTAACTTTAATCTAATCTTCAACTTTAATAAAAAAACTCTCCTACCCCACCCTACAAGTCACATTTAAATCTGTTTAGTAATTTAAATGTATTTGTGAGAAAGTATGTGCCAGTTCCTGGTACCGTTTATTTGAATTTAAAAATGAGGTTATATCCAAATGGAAGACGAAAGTGGAGTAGGTGCACTTTCGTCATTCTAGCCACTACACAAAATCACATTGTACAGTTAATGAAACAAAGGTCGTGGCAATTATTTCAAAGGTGATGTACAAAATCCACATGACAGATGTAATTAAATTTTTCACAAAGGATATTTCAACGTAATTAACAATTTCACTGCCACTTTTTCTCGCCAATATTACTGCAATGCATGTTACAAACCTTTTGATCATCGTCTTAACCCCTGATACTCTGCCACTTGTTACTCTTGTAAACATTCTCCACCATGCTTGCTGGAAAACGGTGGGATCCTCTGTGGCGATTGTAACAGAAAGTTTATTACATAAATAGGTATTTGCGATCACTGTCTATGCCTGCAGTCTAGACAGTGATCGCAAGAAGACTGCGAGCAGTACGAGGAATAAAGGTATTTATGTAGTTATATCCAATCCATTAAGGCAAAAACCCAAATAAATCAAGAAAGTTTATGAATCCCAATTGAAAAAATAATTTGCAAATCGATAAAAATTGTCCCGATTGTGAGAAAACGATTATGATGAAAAAACTACATTAAAATAATGTTTAAAGTGGATAGAATTAGTGCCGCCGAATCACCAGTGTTACCTGAAAGTTGACTATATCAATCCTATATAGAGGGGGTTTCTTTGTATTTTCTTTGCTCTAGAGACCTGTCAAGAAGAAGTACTTTATACGTCCTATATTCATCGAGTAATTTTAAGGTATCAAAGCAGTTCTACTGGAGTTGCAAATACGGCAACACTGGCCAAATTTGTAACGATCATATAGGTGTTTTCAGAGATCAACGGCTTCATGGCGTAAGATATGGTAGTACGAAAAACGTACAGAACATATGTATTCTGGCACACAACAACATATGGTCTTCATTTAATATTAACTCAATTCATCCCTTCACTGATAAACTTGGCTCAGAAATAATTATCATGGGGATCAATATTGTTAAATATGTCAACTCTGAACTATGTGCTCATGCCTCTGTCCAAACTCCCTAAAGCTTTCGATCTACCTCCCGAATAAAAGGCAACTTTCCAATCTGTTCAACATGTTGACTAAGAAAAATTATCTAATTCATATTCCTTCCAAAGAATTTTATTATTCCCACTCGATGTTCAACAAGCACGATTGGATGTTCCGACTCGATAAATGCAAGACAAACATATACGTAACGAGTTCGTATTTGACTTCCAAAAGTAAATCTTTGAGTACTGCTATTTTGATGTAGATTTTCGGCTCAAAAGTGTATCAAATTCAGAGCTTCGTTTCTCCAGAAGTGTAACGTCGACAGTTTTCTAGAGGGTGTAACTATAGCTAACGCTCGTAACTTCGCGTTTAGACGTAATTCCCTAACACAAAACACGATAGGAACTGTTCCTAGTTAGTTAGTAGAGCTCTGTCACCTCCAGTCTGCCATCGCTCTGCAATGGTTGACTTAGGATTAAGACCAGAGAAGGGAACACTCTACACTCGATTCCACGTTCACCGTGCAGTACAGGTCTTTCGGGAGAATAGACATGCTACTACCATTACAGGGAACATCTCGTTTATTGTCATGCGGGTTGCGTCAACTGACCGAGCGTAGCATGGGAGTTGATGTTTTTTATTTGGCTAATTCGCTGAGACTGTCGTAAGGATAACATGGCTTATGGGCGCTCTGTACTGCACGGTGAATGTGGAATCGGGTGTAGTGGAGGTTGCGAAGTCATCGATGAGGGACTGAAAGTCGAAAAAGTATGTGATAGAAGTCGGAGAATTGTGGGAATGCAACTTTAGAAAACTTTAGCACCGAAACGATCCATTACGTAGATGTATGTTAGATCTATCCTTTTATCTGCAAGTACGGTAAATACCTTGTAAGTCACTAGAAAATATACATATGTGATATATAGGAAACAATGTAGGAAGGTCCAACTATCTTCTCAAATACTGCTTCCTCGTTAGTTGTCTCATTTCGTGCTTCCCGCAAAGATGAACCAAATATTTATGTTTGTTCTGTTGTTGGACTTGCGGACACAATTTTCTAGAGAAATGTACTCACAACATAGACGAACAAGTTTGACAGGAATGTGTACTATGGACAAGATAAGAAAAGCTGTAGGCCATGGTTTCGTCATTATTAAATGCACAAAATATGGGAATGGCTTCGTTTTACAAGGAAGACGGTCTTTTTACGGCATTCATAAACATTTTTTTCAAACTAAACAGAAGACATCGGATTATCCTGGGTGGTATCAGACCGAAGAAAAAAGGGCGAAATACGTTGAAGATTAAACTCGATCATAGAAAACTATGTAAACAAGAGAGTCTTAGGTCACTCGCAAAGTTAAAGTTAAATTTCTTTTTGTGATAAATTCGACAACTAGAAAATTGGGAAGGGGGAAATCAAACAAAAACATCTGTAACAAGATTACATTCGTAACAGTTTAAAATACTGGTCAGCGAAAGGGATGGGTAAAAAACGATGTATGAAAAACAAACACCGGTCTCTTTGATTCCAATCAGAGGATTAACTAAAATCGACTTGAAAAAATACACCACTAAATGTAAAATTTCAGTGGTGATTATATGGAAAGAACCTCAATTTGAAACCCTTAAGGAAAAAGGCGGCTATCATGAATTTGAACATTCTAAAGGGTGGGATATTCCATTATTAGGTTTGTTATAGAAGACGGGAAGACAGCGACGAGTACTTTAATTGTTTCGGAAATTTGAGGCCCCCCACCGAGTTGATACGATATTTTGGCCCAAACGCTTCGGTTGAGTATAATTAATTACAAACAGAATCAGAGTGGTGACTCGGTTGGCGGATATTTGTGCTTAAAGTTTTTATGGCGACGAGTATAGTTTTAACAGGTGACAGTTCCACAATTTCGTGGATTTATTTCCACCACTTTATCTCTCTGAAGAGTGGGAACTCGGTCTTATAGATCTATCCCCTTACAACTCAATTCCAAACGGAGAACGTTAATGACAAACAAAATATCTTAAATAGGTATACATTTACCTGTATACATCTATTTTCAATCCTTTTTATGTTGTTTGATGTGACGACTGCAGTTTCGGGTTACCCCATCTTCTGGTCACACTAATTCGTACACCACAAAAATATACAGTTAGATAAAACTATTTCTCTCACTAGTGAGATCGTCGTAAAACACATTCAACGAAACACGAAAACACAAAACACAAAAAACGCACAAACAAACAAATGTCACTAGTTATATACATCTTGCTATACACTTTAATGACAAACTTCGAATCAAAGATGAGGTGATGGATTGTAAGTACACCTTCAGGTTCATACGAAATCGAAGACATGAAAAATTATATTGCAGTTCAACTAGAGCCGAAAAATAAATTTAAACTAAAAGCGGAACTTCAATGAGCGAAAAAGGTCCATTCGTAGGTCAATTACTAGGCTTCAAAAACTCAGAACTAGAGCCTAATAAGAAACACTTACCAGAATTTCTGGTTTAACTTATCATAATGGATCCATGTAGAGTGCAATTTCGTGGTCGGTTCGTTTCAAAACGGTGTCGAGTGTCACATTATGCACGAGGTTTATCCCCAAGTTCCTCCGGGATACAATATTGTGGTTACTAAAGGTTATATTGTAGCTTATTGAGAAAAACTTTACTGTCAACACAATCAAAAGACTGATTGATAGAGAAAGTGTTTCTTTTTCTATAATTTGAGAAGAAGATTTTAAAACCTTAAGAATAGGATCTAAATCTTTAGCCTTTTTTCCTTTAATTCAGAAATTACTTGTTATAATTCTTTCGTATTGGTTGGATTAAGACCAACTTAAAAAAAAAAAAATATAGTATCGTAAATAGCAGATACATTTACTATTCAGTAGATATTTCAGAATGTATACATCAAAGAATGTAATGCATTGTTGCGTGTTTGTTTCAATCACTGGTATAATTGCATTTTCCATTCTCCAGTTACTCGGCGAATCTGCGATTAAATCAAATGTCACAGAGTGGTGATGTCAATCTAACAGATTGGTAATATATGTTGACAGCCATTGATGTGCTTTGTGAGGAAATTAGTGGGAATTGAGTTATTTTGCTGTGTGCTGAAAGCTGGTCTGTTGTCAATGTCACAATAATTTCGTTTATTGTTTTAAAATATTGTAGTTTATAGTGTTGTTCGATGATTATATGATTTTTAAACGTCCATCAAATGCCCATTACTGTAACATAATCTAGATAAAAACTATAATTATATGTAGTTTTTAAAGTTTCATAACTTTAAAGAGAAAAATATAGCCCTTATACGAACACTAGTTGGTCTGTCTTACTGTCACTTTTGATCTCCAGAAATTATGAAGGTATTAAAACTAAATTGGTCTAAACTTAGTTAAACAGTATTATAATTCGCAAATGTTACCTTAACCAAAATATATTTCTATGCATTTTTCAAAATCGAGATATGTTTTGATGTATAAAACTATTAGGTCTTCTAAAAAATAAATATTTTATGGTGTTCCTCGTAGGAAGTTTTTCAAATTGTGTTTACTTAAGGGTAAGAAGCTACTTTTAAATAATTTTGTGAAATGTAGTTTTAAAAATAAATATTCCCGGAAACGTTGCTCATAAATTTATTTCCCTTCTATTTTTGTAAGTTGTAAAGTTGTAACCAATTGAAAGTTCTTTGGAATATATATATTTATTTGTGGATACATCATCTAGGCTGATTAATTCCTTCCATTATTCCTTCTCACGTGGTTAGGGTGCTAAGCTCACCAATTAAAAATTAAACTTTCTATTGCTTCCACTGCTTGCCTTAGCATCTTAATTTGCGTTATTCACACGCCTAACAAATATATTATGAGGAATATACAAAACAAATGCTCACTTTATCTGCTGCCTAGAGCTTAAGCATTTGTTTATATCATAGTAAGAAATGCCTGTCCGGAATGTGAGTCTATATTTTCCACAAGGCCAATCAGTACTGCAGTCAATATTTAATTACTTTACAAGAACACTATTATAAGGAATACAAACTTTTGTAAATACAGTAAGTAGGTGATGTTAACTATGTTTTCACTCACAAACCCATCCTCCGCTCTTTGTGTTAAAATAATTCAGTAAACAAAAACTTTGTGTAAGAGTTATTTATATACTTTTAAATTCACATTAATTTAAGCATTATTTTTATGAATTATTAACAAATTTATTTGAAATGCTAAATAGTTTTAAGTTTTAAAGAGTGAATAGAATCTGCAGTGTAAAGTTTTATATATTTTCTGATTTCTTGCTAAAAAAAAACAAAGTTAACTCTAACATTATTTTAGTTAAGATATACTTGTATTTCAGGGTTGGCTTGTGACAAATGTAAATTTAAATATTTTATAACTTATTGAAATTCATATTCACAAAGATCTCTTCTTGTCGTTTTAATGTTATGAATTCAAAATGTGAGTGTATTAGATTTATGAAAACTACTATATTACAATATTCGTCTAATAACTCAGTGTCAAATTTTAAATTGGTTTTAAATTCTTTAATATTTATATATTTAACTGGCTCTATATTATTGTCTTAGAAATTGTCTTAACCAAAGTTCAAAAAGCAATATTGTATGAAATTTGTTACAGAAGCTTTCTAGAAATAGATGTACTGTACGTAGAAAAAAGTTCTCGTTTAGTTATGAAGTGAATGTATCATTGGATATGTATATTCTATTATTTTTGTGCTTCTAAATGTCTGGCTTGATGCTTCCAATATATCCAGTTTAACAAACAGTAAACATAAAGGCCTTTAATTTGAACAACGATGGAGTTTTACTAAATCCAGCTAACAATAAAAACACTAATGTAGAAACAACTTAATCTTCCCTTTAACATTCAGGCGAAAGCTTATGTAATCCCTTCTGAGCAGTATAATCTATGTGGAATTCATTGTTCGGGAATCCAATCCTAATACAGATTGCCTGCACACAGAAGCAATCCGTTTTATTTGATCACTTCGCTGATGGTAATACACTGATATAAAATTACATATTTTTTTAAGTTCAACTCAAATTACATATTTTGCTCTACAGTCTGCTCATTATTTTACATAGACTTTGTTAAATATTCCTCGTTATATAAGGTATTCTTTTTGTCGCCTTTAATATTGGTATTTTTAATAAATCAAGCTAGCTTCCAGTCTCTTTCAAATGTGCCAGCGTGATTATTTCTACACTTGCGATTTACGTCTTTTTAGAATTAATTTTAATACCGTACCTAATACTCTGGATCAATGAAATTGTACTGTACAACGTTAAACAGGCAAAGCTTAAGAAATGTTTTTTATACATTTGTACAAACATTTGTCAAGTTCAAATTGAACTAACCTCGATTAACAGTTATAATGTATTACTGACCAACATATGTTTCACCGTTAGGCATCATCAGGCTTCTAAATTGAAATATTCTTACCATATATATATATATTTGTGTTAAGGAATAAAAATCATCAATTTGCAATTTCAAATCAACATATTTTTGAGGATCCATAACGCAATACACACTTCTCAACAATTGAAACTAAATATTGTATAAGTTTCTAAAAGTTCAAAGTTTAAACAAGCTGAATTATGTGCCTTAATTGTTAGCAAATACAAGTATCTGATTCGAAATATTCATGGAGATAAAAATGTATAATCCTTGTGTATTTAATTTAAAAGACAGCTAATTCTTAAAGTCAAAAAGTTATAAGATTATAATATTGTTATAATTGTAATGTGGAACTTAAATCTAATCTAAAACACTATATTCTCATACTGAACAATCATTTACAGTACAAAAACCAACCCTAAATCAAACCCCAACTTCAACCAAAGACTAAAGCTCTCTAGAAAAATCAATCTTGGGTGTTATCTAAATAAACTTAGGATTAATTCAACTGGAAGGTAAATACAATAGGTTAAAAGTATATATAAAAAAATCTATAGTTCAAGAGTGCACATGTACAAAAGGGAAAATAGCCCCATTTACTTATTTGAAGGTTCAGCTTTTCAAAGTATGCTTTGAAATTTCCATTTGACACTTGAAAGAAAATAATTTGCACAGTACCTGATTAACAATTTATGCAAGGTTAAATTCAAGAAATTAGATAAATAAAATGTAGATATACAAAAATGTATTGAATAAGTGTATGAGATTAGTTATTCTCCCACATGAATATTTACATGTTCATTTTATACATATATTATTTTACATTTAAGTATAATACTTCTTATAGATATTTTTACAATCTCAATAAAATTTATGTTTAAGTAATTCAATTATTTACGTAACATTTGGAAAAGTAAAACAACTTTAAATAAAGGAATTAAAGAATTAAAAAGGAGTTATTTATATAAAATAAAACAACAATTTTAAATATAAGAATGTCTACATTAAATCCCTTATTGACTATACGCTTAAATGTTATCTACGCTACACCTGAGTTCAATATGCAGTAATTATAAATTTAATTTTATGTTAGTATAACCTTAAAATGTAAAATGTTTTTATTGTTTACTTTTTAAATAAACAATTACTTTATAGTATAATGTAATACAGTTTGAAAAAATTTGGTGTAAAAAGATACAAGTTAAGTTTGTGATTTATTACAGGTGATTTTATTTTAAGAATATACATGTTTGAGTTCGATGGTTTTAGATGGTTGAAACTGCACTGGTTTAAAAGAAGAAATAGAAGTTTTATTTCTGGTTCTTGGACAAGAATTAATATGTTAAACAATAAAATACTTATTTAGCAAGATTGTAATATTTCATATAGTACATTTTTTGATAATTAAAATGCATTTATATTACCAAATTTATGTGGACATTTTGAGTTGTATTTTAGAGTTACACTAAATTCTAAATAATTGCAAAGTACATCATGTGGTAATTAGTATATGTGTTTTGTGGGCTGTTAAAACATTTTGCTCGAATTGAAATATGCAAATTTAAACAGTAAAATTGATCTGTATCGTGCCCCATGGTAAAATTAAAACCAAAGTGACAAAGCTAGGTTAGAAGTGGTTAATATTACATTGACGTTTTTTGACTGGAGTTTAACATTTTGTCTTTATTATCACTTGCAAGTATTACAATACGTTACCAAGAGTTTAACAGGTTAAATGGATTTAGGAAAAGTAAAAAGTTGATTTTCAAATAGATTTTGTAAAATAAAGTTCAAATGAAACTTACAATTTTGATATATAGACACATTAAATATGTAAATGGTTGTTTCAATAACCTTCGAAAAGCTTTAGGAAGGCTATTGCATAAAATTTTTGATTTTATCTTTTGTAAAAGACGTCATTGCAAGATTGGTTGTGAGTTATGATACGAATTAATGGAAATTTAACTTGAAGATCGGCATATTGAAGATTAGGATACGACACTATACATTGCTTTACTTGTTATGAAGCTAGAGTTTAAAACATGTACATTAGGGATAGAAATAACCAAATGGTAAAATTGCACAATTATAATTTATTACTGAGCAACTATGTTTTACTGTTAGGCATCATCAGGCTACTAAATTGAAATAGTAGCCTAAATTGAAATAGTAGCATTAGAAGCCTGATGATGCCTATAAACTCAGTAATAAATCATAACTGTGAAATTTTATCATTTGGTTATTTCTATCCCTATTATGCAGTTTCACCAAGTACCGACTGTTTTTACCTTAAATTCTACATGTACATTAAATACTTAATCTAATTAATTATTTTGTGCATGACTCTATTAAGGTTGGAAGGCCGGTGGTCTAGATTTAGTAGAACGTGTACTGAACCTGTATGCTTGCAACCAATGTCATCTGTTCAGTTAGAAGAAAACGGTAGTTTTGACGCATACGAATATAATTTCCCTAGCTGAATGCTGAAAAGTTGGATTATGTTATCAGTTACGTTTGTGATCGGAATATAGTGTATGCTTATTGAATCGAAAGTTTTTTTGTCGGTAGCCTTAATAACGTTACAATACTAAACCATGTTTCAGTTTTTGTTATTGTTATTGTTTAAGTGTTAAATTAATGTATACATTATAAGAAGGCTTAAAGATAGAGACAGAAAATTAATTTAATAATGGTTTTAGACTTTAGTTATCGGAGTTATAGCATGAGAGGTTGATCTGTGTAATTTACAAAGTTTATTTCTAAAACAATTTAATAATAGTAAATGTAAACAATCTACATTTAAAACAGAAATAAACAACTTTTTTACAAATTTTCTTCTTGATTTAGATACTTACTTACTCGCTACTTTGGAATATCAAAATGTCAGCTTGGAATGAAAAAAAACAAACAACTCTAAATTTACTACCTGTTAGTGTAAGTATTTAATTTCAGATCAAATTTTTGGAGAAAGTCAGTGTTTTTAGATTGTTATGTATTTATCGTCAGTGGCAATATTTTGAACAACTAAACTAAACGTTGAAGATGATGTTTTGAGTTCCTATTGTTTGAAGCATTTATCATTCAGAATCGTGTTCAATAGATTATAATTGTTTGTATATATCAGAAATAAAGGCGTCCATGATAATTGATTATATTTGACCAATTTGTTGTGGATCGTCCTTTTTCTAGACAGTAGCTAATTTAAATGTAAACTGTCAGAAATATTAAGCAGGCTTGAATTAACACATACAAACAAAATAAAATTATTTACATAATAAAATTAAGACAGTCGCTCAAAAAGAAAGTTTAATAGTAGAACGCGTTTCGATGTACAAGTCTTTATCATCAGTTACGGTTATTACTGATGATCTGATGGTTAAACTTATTACTGATTCATTTACATGTTTAAGTCGATAGGCCTTAATGAATTTACAATCCCATTTTTTAAGACAATTGAAAGAAAACTGCAACTTCAAGATATATATATATATATTGCATTGACCATTTCTTTCAAAAAACGGAAATTTTTAGTAAAATTTGCGAATAGTACAATACAATATTACAAGTACGGGAAATAACGATAATCAATCTAATACTAAAAGCTTTAACGTAACTACAGTAATTAGACATTTTTTTTTAAACACACTATATAAATGAAATATTATTTGAAACTTATTCAGGAATGCGACATTTTGTTCTTTACCAAAAATTTTACTTTGGTTATTTACGTATCTGGTTTATTTTCTTTAGTCTTTTTTTCCTTCATTTTCTTTTATGTGCAGAAAAGAGACAATGTTGAGTTGTTTGTTATTTTCGGTTCTTTGAAAATATATATATATAAATTAGAGTGCTGTTAAAAATACACTGTTAAAATTAACTCTTAAATGGTAATAAATTATTTGATAAAATAAGTGGACGTTTTAATACAAAAATAAAGCTAACTTAATTTCTTAGTTTATAGTTTTACTTACTCAAAAGTGTATATTAGAACTTATTTATGTTTTTTTTAACAATGGAATATATTAAAGTAGTTTAATTGTAATAGCGAGCAAATTGTATGTCTTGGTAATTTTAATAAAACAGAATGAAACTAGTAATGTATAAAAACTGAAATATTGGCGATGAAGAAAGAATTGAATATTTGTCGAAACTTTTTAGTCGAGAGTTTAAGTATTCCCAACTGAGAAGTGTAATCTAGGATCCATTGTTGGGAAATAAAAATTCTAATTCACTCCAGAATCTAGACAGAAGTATTTTCGTTTCATTTTACTACTTCAGTACGTACACAAATACAATATCAGGTAATTTATATGTATTGTGCAATAATTATATTTTATGTATATTTGGTTGTTTTACATCATACGTAATTTGTAGTAAAATTATAAAATAAACTTACGCTTTTTTACAATGACCTAAGATGAACTGTTTCTATTTGCATTACCCAGGAAATATTTCCTTGTAATCAATTTGGGCAGATCGCCTTTTTTCCACATTCATTAACCATATTCACGCCATCTTCTTTATTTATTACCAAGACAATCGGTTAGTTTGAAATGTATTTTATATTTTTTAAAGTCAAGATAATGGAAGCAATAATACAATGTTAAAAATAAGATTTTTAAGTAATGTGGATGGTTTTAAACGTAAATATAAACAAATGCCATTATATTTAAACAGCTGTGAAGTCGATAAAGTGTTAAACAGTTGACCATTTCGTTTATTGCTGTAGGTAAATAAAATAACATTACATTGTGTGGCGAAAAATATTTATTGTATGGTTATTGCATGGTTTAAAATATAAAACGTCGTATTTACATTTTAATGTTTGTTTTATTTCACGACCGTTCAATTTATATAAAATAACAAGTTTTAAATAAAGTTTTAAGTTTTCTATAAAATAATAATTTTATGCTAAATTTTTATTTTAAGTAGAAAGAATATTATGGTAAAAGGAATATATTACCTTCCAGTAACTTGAACAAATACATAATTGGTTAAATGGTTGGTTTGAAAAAATATAAGTTTGCTTTATAATCAAATCAAATTTAGTATAAGTTGTTGGATGAAAATAGAATTAAAATTGATTTAAATGAGGTTAGCCTATTAGTTCACTCAAATTCAGTAACCATACATACAAATGAAATCATCTGATCGATATCTATAGTATGAATAGGTTAGCTAGTGGTGATCACCATTACGCAAAGCTCCAGAGTTGAATTCTTGGTGTTGTTCTATGATTTTTCACCTTCAATGACTACCTAAGTAATAACTTTTTTTTCTAAATTTGGCATCATTTCTTTTTTACTTAGTAAAATGAGCTCGTATCTTCGTTAAAAACAAATGTAATAAAGAATTATTCTAAGACTATGTATAAAGTGAAAGAAAAGTCGCTCAAACCAAATGCCAATAAATTGTTTATATGCAATTAGT
This sequence comes from Philaenus spumarius, assembly GCA_018207615.1. Taxonomy (NCBI): domain Eukaryota; kingdom Metazoa; phylum Arthropoda; class Insecta; order Hemiptera; family Aphrophoridae; genus Philaenus; species Philaenus spumarius. Next base: position 71,846 of record JAGFPH010001986.1, read on the forward strand.
ATTCACTGTCATTTAATATATAAATATAAAAGATCTCCAAACACGACAAGTGAATCCAAAATGGGGGGAAAATATGTCAGAAATTAGTTTTTCATGAGCCATTTCAAATAAAAGTAAAATGAAAAAAAAATACCTCAATTGAAGTTTGTATATGCAAACAAGGCACTTAGGTATTTTAAATTGTGCTAACAATAGTAAAATAATACTTATTTAGTTGGAATGTTTTTAAACGAAATTATTAGTACGGAACCCTTTATAAAGTTCTAGAAAAATAACTTCTTTTAGAATTAAGTTGTGTCAGAAAACCCTTTTAAACTTTGTACATCATAACTACAAAAGTAAAACTATTGAAAACTGTCTATGGAACTCTCAATAACAATCCTTGAGAAATTTGTGTCAGTTCTGATTGGTAAACTTATAAAACACATTCACTTAACATTTTCAAATAGACAAGAAGACATTTTAGTTTAAACTGAAAAGTTTCAAGGTTACAACTCCGTAAAAACATATTATCAAGAGTATTAAATCCAGGAGTGCATTTTACAGTGATGAGACAATACAAAGTGAAAAGCCGACAAAAAGAGCAGACCAAAATTATTATAAAAGTTAAACTCAAATAACTGCGAAAATATAAAAATAAAAATACTAGAGTTATCTCACAACGTTTTTCTTGTTATCAGCAGCAAATTCTTAAAAAAATAGTTTAGTTATAATGGGGTATATAATTTTAATAAACAATTATTTCATTGCGGAGACGTTTTAAAACAACCATTCAAATGTTTTCATAGGGTTAATGACAATTTACTACATGGTTTGAACGACTGTTATGTTCAGTGAGGGTTCAGTAGAATAAATATTATTGAGTTCAGAGAATACGCCTTATCGAATGCTTCTTGGGTATTGTTAGACAAGGATTCGTCCAGAAGATCTTGAAAACGAAGGAGATACATTCAAGAAACCAGCGACGCAGAGAGATTTAGTCGACTATAACGAAAGTAGGGTAAAGAAGAAGAGTTTCGTTGAGGGAGCCAGTGAGTTTTTCCCCGTAATGGAAGGGTAGGTTAATATCTAAAAAAAAAAATAATGAGTGCCAAATTTCAGCTCTCTAGCTTTAAGGAAAGAATACCAATTAGTATTGATTGTTTTTAGGGGTTGTAAATGTAATAACAACGTTAGCAGCACGTAACGAAATGTACAACTGGTTTACTTTTTATGTGTATCGTGTAAGAAATAAATGTACAAAATTTCAGCTCTTTAGTTCTAATGAATGTATGAATTTTAATAATTATTGTTTTTAGGGGTTGTTAACACATTTTCACTCCTAGCAGCACGAAACAAAATGTAAAAACTCATTTATTTTTCAAATAAATATACGATAAATATATAATAAATAATATTAATAAATAATAAATAAATAAATAATAGTAATAATAAATATATATACTAAGAATATTTTAAAATCCTTCCTTAGTAAGCCTATGAGCAATATGTTAAATAAATATTTCACTTCCCTTAGCGTTATTAAATTAATATTTATAGTTATAGGGGTTGTTACTAAATGTTCACCCTTTAGCAGAACGTGATAAAATGTAAAACTGGTTTATTTTTTTATATGTATCTTGTAAGTAATAAATGCACAAAATTTCAGCTTTCTTGCTTTAAGGAAAGTATAACAAACAATGTTTATTGTTTTAGTTGTTAATTCAACCCTTAAAGGCCAAATATTTTAAAATCCTTTCTTAGTTCGCCTCTATTGAGCTATATGTGTACCAAATTTCACGTTCCTAGGCGGTATTCAATTAATGTTTACAATTTTAGGGGTTGTTACTACATTTTCACCCCTTAGCAGAACGTGACAAAATGTAAAACTGGTTTACTTTTTATATCTATCGTGTAAGAAATAAACGTAAACATTTTTTGTTTTCTAGATTTAAGGAAATTATAACATACAATACTTATTTTTGTATTGGTTGTTTCAACCCTTAAAGGCCAAATATTTTAAAATCCTTATTTAGTTTGCCTTTAGCTCATATGAAAAATATGTGCACCAAATTTCACGTTCCTAGAAGATAGGGTTTTTGAGATATACAACAAACAATATTTATTGTTTTAGGGGTTGTTTCAACCCTTACAGATCAAATATTTTAAAATCCTTTCTTAGTACGCCTCTTGCCCCTATGTCAAATACGTTTACCAAATTTCACGTTTCTAGGAGTTAAGGTTTTTGAGATACATAATGAACAATAGTTATTGTTTTAGAGGTTACTTCAACCGTTAAAGGCCAAATATTTTAAAATGCTTTCTTAGTGCGCCTCTAGTGCATATGAGCAAATTTACCAAATGCATATGTGTACCAAATTTCAAGTTCCTAGGTGGTATGGTTTTTGAGAAACTGTGATTAGTCAAAACTACCCCTAAACCCCCAGAACTACCCCTAAAAATATGAATATCAAAATGAAATAGCTTTATTTGTCCTATTTACATCACAAAGTATACACATACCAAATTTCATCTCTGTAGTTTCATGGGAAGTGGGAGAATTAGTGATGATGAGTGAGTGAGTGAGGGCTTTGCCTTTTATATGCATAGATTGTGTGTTTTATTTCCATCCATTAAGTATGGTATTCATTAGTACGTGGCAAATGATATCCATAGATATTTCATTTGTTGTTGAAGAAACAAAAGCAGAAGCTTTTTACTATCACGTAAATCCTAAAGTACTTCGACTTCGATGATAACACAATTCGTAGACTGAAGAGCACGAAGCCGTTCAATCTAGCACAGTACGTTCAATTTGGTACTTGTTGTACTTACTGTGCTCAAATAATGTATCTTGAAATACAAACGGCTAGATAAGTGTTGTGCATAGTTAGTTGTAGTTCAAATAATATATAAATATAATAAAATAGATAGATATAGAGATATTTTTATTTTCCATGTGTAACATACAGACATAACTATATAACATTGTATTTACATCAAAATACAAAACAAAACAACAAACCAATTACAATTCTTCTAAACATAACATAACATAACATAACATAACATAACATAACATAACATAACATAACATAACATAAACATGGAAAGTTAGGTAATCCTTAGGATAAGCCTGCTTAGGATTTACCATTTTTTTATCACTTGAGTTAGAAGAAAAAATTAAAGAATAAAATCTTTCTGAGGAGCCCATTACACTTAACAAGTAATTATTTTAATTTTTAAATAAAAATTTTAAATTTAATTTTAATTCTAAAGGGTGTAATCAATAATAACAAAAATACAAATAATAATCCTAATTGCTAAAAACAATATTTATAAATAACGCTATACTTAATCTAAACTTAATCAATCAATGATACATTATCCAAGTTATCTTGATCGATTGGTTTTAGGTTTAAGGCAAAAATAACAGACTGGTTGAAAATAATTTAGATTTGATGTATAGATAACGTCGTCAGTTCTATAATGTTGTTTCTGTTATGACCGGATTTGGAAGCCCTTAACCTAAAAGTGACAAGTCATAAACTTAAAAGAAAAATCAGCGCACCTAACACATAAACAACAAAATATTATAAGTCCAATAATAATAATAAATAACATGATACGTAACGAATATTCTGGCCAGTTGATAAACGTAACTCCTATTGTTGACCTTAACTTGGTCTTAAAACGAATACAAACCGGGGAGATTCAGGTGGTAGTATAACAAATCGGAGAGTTAAAATATTATTAAATTATTCATAACACTTTAATCATAAGGTAATGTTTTGTTTTCTTTCTTACAGTATTAGAAATAGTTAATACCTATACATACGCAAACAATTTTTAGAATTGCTAACACCTGCTATACGTTATTAATACACAAAGTAAATATTTAAGTAGCGTAAGTCTTATTTTATTTATTATATTGTATATATATATATATATGTATATATATATATATATATATACAGATTGTTCATAAAGTCCTTTTAACCCCCCTCATTATTTTTGTTACTGAAAATAACTTAAGAAAACTTTGTACGTATCTTGTGTTGCATAACAGGACAAATTTTTTGACATATCTGACCCTCTATGATTTTGAGAGGCTTAGGGCAAGAGGGTAGGTTAAATATAAAGGTAGGTCATGTAATACACTATTGAAAAACTTATTAATAGATAAACCCAATGGCGTAAACTAGAGCTTAATATCTTGCTTCGTTTCAAAGTAATGGGCATTCAAAGTTCAGGAAAATAACGTACAACCTACTTATTCCAAATATTAACAAACTAATAACCTGCTTTGATGCTATGATAAAAATATCATTTTCCAGAACTTTGACTGTCCATTACTTGAAACGAAGCTATAGTTTGCGCCGTTCTGTTTCTATTTTAATAAGCTTTTTCAATGGTGTATTGCATGACTTACCTTTATATTTGAAATTTTTAACCCCCCTACCCCTCCAGCCCCCCAAATTAAAAGGGTTCAGATATGTAAAAAAAATTGTTCCGTTATGCAACACAAGCTATATACAAAGTTTTGTTAACTTATTTTCAATAACAAAAATAATAAAGGGGATTAAAGGGACTTTATGATTACTCTGTATATACACTCAAAAGACTTATTTATTTTATAGTGTACTGATATAAGAAATATGATTTAACGTTTCGTTCACCCACAGCATCAAGTATAAAGCCTGATACATCTTGAATTCCACTCTCTCTCTCTCTCTCTCTCAACGGAAACCAACGAAGACGCATTCAAATGTGTTAAGTGAAGCTTACAATTTGTTAATACCTCAAGATCGTGTAAATAAATAGATTATTTGTGCAGTAATATAATTATTTTCTAACTAAAAGCAGGTTAGTATAATTATGTTACGTTAGTTATAAGCGAACTGAGTTAAGTTATCTTTATAAGATTGAATAAACCATAATAATCGAGAAAAAATGTCTTTTTCAATATCTAATTGAATTTTAAGCTTAAAATCAACTTTGCCTGATATAAATACGTAAGAAACAAACCATTCCGAGTATCAGCGAACACTTTTAAATTTTGAATTAAATCAAATTAATAAACCTTACATTAAAACATGTACTAACTTCAAATAGACATTTAAAACAGGTAACTGTAAATTTGCTCTGCGCTTATTCAGAGAACATTTTTATCTTATAAAATAGTCATAAATAACTTGTAAAGCAGGACACATTTCCTGTAGAATGAAAGATTCGCTGATGTTTCATTGCTAACGTGTATGACCTTTCATTTAGGATATTTACCAAAGTTATTAACTCTTTACTGCATAAATAATGTATCAAAATGAATGACTGTTACCAATTGTTAGGAAACGGTTAGTTTGATTGTAGGTCAAGTATGACGTAATAGTTAATTCAGTAACGTTTTATGTCAGATTGTTTGGTCAAAAGGCAGAACATGGAAATAGGAAGTGTAGAAATGCCTGACATTGGCATAACACCCAAGATTTAGGTTGGTTTAAGCTGGAGGAAGTCTACTATATAAACTTAATATTGACTTAAAAATTAGGCCAGTATTTTATGGTCGGTGGACCAGTGTGCTGTGGTCGAAACGGAGCCGAGATAGGGACTGGGGTCTCGATCAGATCGCTGCTGATCGACGAGGGTCGCACATTGGACAACGGGGCATATTTCGGGAACCAGCGAATAGACAAGGTAAGCAAATAGATCACATAATATTCTATACAACCACATTTGGGTCTATTAACAAGGGTATAGGCCAGGGTTATAACAAAGAACTGATATCCAGGGTGGTCTGTCTTTTAAGACAACAATCAGTAAGAATTTATATAGCGATAAGATATTAGATATATGGTTAAATTGTATATGATTCCGGGAAAGTAAAGTGTTTGTTACCACTGAACCACTGAGTGCATTAATTATCCATGGCATTCAAACCAATCAACCTTAATTGTTAGTACTATTTATGTTTTGAACTCGGACAAAGGGCTGAAATTTTCAACCCTATCAACTCTATACTTAAAAGATTGTTATGTATACATAGAATACATAAAATATAAATTAGTATTAATGTATGCATGGTATTTTATTTAACTGTGTAAATTTTTGGTTAGTGATTAGCTACCATTCCCACATTAAAGTTTTTTGTACAAATATAAATATTGGAACTTCATCACAAACAATAAGTAAAACCATATTTTGTGAAACGTTTATTCGGATTTGGTTGAGACGTTACTGTTAAATAGAGCAGAAGCTTATTATTTCAATTTGAACATTAGTTTACAAATTAATTATTATGTTTATAAGTTTTTATTTTGATAATATTTATAGTATATATTTAAATTGTTATTTCAACACTATTATAGGGTAGAGAAGCTAGTTATTATATATATATAATGTATTTATTTATTATACATTCCGATAAGGGACTATTATTAGAAATTTGCTATACTTTTTTCGTGTTTGACATCGTATACTATTTATTTTGTTGAAAATTATAAAATTATCTTAACATTAACTATATGAGATTTGTATTTCTTTTTTTACTTTAATATTTGTAGTTACTTTGATGTTGGCTGACAAAAATAAAAGTAAATTTCTTAATATCTCTTAACATTGTACAATTTAATAGGGAGTAATATATTTATGGTTTAAGGTTAGAGGGACTTAAAAATACTTTTCCATTTTTATATGATTCTAACAATATTGAGCAATGCCTGTGTTTGTTAAACTGGTAACACATGTTTATGTTTTGTTAGATATTTTGGCGTTTGTGCTCCATCACTTGGGACAGGATAGATAACACAATATTCTGATAGAACAACAAAATGGTGCACTCATTTTCTTTAACACAAATGTTATTTTTTGTTGTGTAGTACTCATGCCTAAATGTATTTACTGTATCAGTTTTGTGTGTGGTAATGATTTAAAAACCTACTATAAAACTTTTTCAATTACGCTGTATATTACAATAATTTGATTAAAATCATTACTCAGTTTCAGTGTAAGTGATATATTCTGCCAATTCACTTAGCTCTGCAGAATTACATACGAATCCTTGTTATTTTCAACATTCTTTACTCGTTCTCAATTTGTCCTTCCCATAAATCAAGTCGGCTTCCATTCTCCGTCAAATAAGCCAACATGATTGCGTCGACGCTTGAGATTTATGACTTCCAGGAATTGATTCTTCACTTTTATAAACTCTGAATTTAATGAATGTGAATGTTATAACCTCAAAATTTGTAAATTTATGGAAATACTAGTATAATATATAAAAGACAATCTATGTATTTAAAAAATCCTGCTTTTTATTCACTCACTTCCTAAAGTTAATACTTAACCGATTTTGATGATTCTTTATTTATTTAAAAGATAATTTCAAGTTCTAAGTCACTTTGAAGCTAAATATTTGATTTACACTTTTATTTTGGTTACATTCCGAGTTTTTAAATTGCATCAGTAAACTACAACTAAATGAGTAGGAAATAATATTGGATCTAAACAGCTGATAACCTAATTGAGTTTCAAATTAATAAGTTATTTTTTACTATATTCAACTGTACACATATGATTTAGGTTATGTTATTGTTGATGGGTTTTAGGTCTAATTTGTTGCTGTGTATGTTAGTGTGAAATTGAACTATGAAGTTTTGTTTAGGCTTTTTATTTTTGTCATCCCTTATAATAAATGAAAGTAATATTGTTAAGATACGTGGAGATGGTAATTGAATTGAGAATTAAAACACTTTTAATAAATTACAAAAGTGAAAAACAAGTTGAATTTTGTTACTTTACATCAAAGTTGGTCGAATTTCGACCACAGGAGATACTCGTACATGTTAGCACGGAATTAAAATTTTTAACTTGTATGTTTTTTCATCATCTGCTGCAACTGTATGTATCTGACATAATTATGTACATCCCAAAGTGCAGTGTAACAATTAATTAGGGTAGCAATTAATACAAATAATTGTCAACTTAATTGTGTTATTGATTTCAATTAAAACTCCTCTGGAATCACCTACTAATGCAGGTAAATACTTTGTACTTTTTAAAGTTTGTAGATTTATAATAGTCTTGAAATCTAATTTTAAGTATTTCTTTGTATGGATTTTGTTGTGTTTTAACTTTAAACAGGTTTTTAATTTTATAAATAACTAAAAGATATAGTTTTAAATAGAAATATTTACTGTATTCATTTAAAATCGTTAGTTTAACTAATATCAGACAAAAAATTTCTAACTTGTGCATAGTGTGTGTACTTCTGTCAAATATCAAATAAAAACCAACCAGTTTGGACTTCGTATTTTTCTATGACACAACTATCATGCTGCAAATTTATTAAGATAAAACAATAAAAGTCTAATATAATAATTCCCATGTATCTAACCTAAATATATTTAAACACGCCCAAAACATTAACTGTGTTGCTAATAGAGTACCATTACGAGGCATTTTCCCCATCAACAATACAAACTCAGCTAAAATGTTTACTGAGTAACATATGAGGAAATAACATTTATGCATAACTCAGAATGCATGGAATTACGTCGCATATACGGTTAATAAGCTTATTATTGTTTATAATGTTTGAAATATATTAACTGTGGAAAATACTAGCTTTAGATCAAATATGTAATTGTTTGAATATACAACTAAATAATAAGAAAATAATAATTCCGTGTTCAGCAAGTTCTCTTCAAAAAATACAAACATTTATAGATGTATGTATGTTTTCCTTCGGTTTTACGTCGCATTTAAATTGACAACCTATACAACATTATTAACAGGTGTCACCGATATATTTGTAAACACCAATATTCCCAAATACTTAAATAATTAAAATGAAAAATAAAACAAAATTATAGAAAGATTCCAATATTTAAAGCAAGTTAGTTAAGAAGAAATCTTTGCTCTGGACACAGTTAAAAGATTACAACTGGTACTAGTAACACGTGTAAACCAGCAGCATTAGAACAACTTGCTCTGAAACTAGTGAAACGACTCATATTACATTTCACACAGCTTTAGCGAACAATGCAGAATATCATGAGAATAGTTTTACAAGAATTTACAGATAGACAAATTTAAAATGACAAAAATGAAAGGAAAATAGGGAGATGAGTAAAAAACCTTTATCCAATGACAAACGGATTTTCGAACGGACTCGGAGACAGGAGTGGGATGAGAATATGAAAATCGAGGTCTTCCTCAAGAAACCGGTGGAGGATTAACACCTAAAAGCTCATCACATAACTAATTGCATTTTACCTTAACATTTAAAATCAGTTTCAAAGGACACTGCAGGAACCAATGAATAAATAGTGTTCAGTGAATGTGCGAATATAAATAAAATAATGTCAATAAAGTGTTAAGTAAAATAATTAATAAAATATATAGTATCAGTTTAAAAGTGAGTGAAAGGGTAAATCGCAAATATGTTAAGTAAATTAAAAACTTCAGTTTATTATGTTAAGACAGATCTAGAGGTTAAGAAATTTAAAGAAACGAAATCATATCCAGATAATTAAAGTAAAATCATATACAGATAGTAAGTGGAATAATATAAAATAAATTCATAATTTAAGAGCAATACTAACTAAGCAATTTGTTCGGGTCTTCTTTGTAGAGAATTAGCTGCCAAGGATTTTAATAATACCTAATAAGCAATAATTGAAAGGAGATTCCGATTGAATTTAAAAGGTCAGAAACTGCTGTTTAGGATAAGGTTTTAAAACACAGAATTATTTTAACTTAATTTACAATTTTTTAATTTCAATAATTTTATACTATATTTTGTTTAGCCTATTTTAATAAAGAATAAGTTTTATATATTAAATATTAAGGGAACTGAATAGTAATTAATTAGTACAGTTTCCCTTAACAACATTATACATTAAATATAATAATTATTATCAAAATATTATGGCGAAGATAGTTTAGTAAATTAATTAATTAAAATTTAGAGAAAGAGACAAATTTACAAATTAAACATTAAGAAATTGTATATTGAATTATTTGTACGTTTCTTAAAAACAATTGTCATTAAATATCATGTTAATTCAATCATTGTTCAATAAATTCAATAAAAATTCTAAATGTTATTAATTTAGAAAAATATAGATATCAAATTAACCATATGTCATGTACAATCTTTTATAATTAATTATACATTTAATTCAAACCATCAAACGTCTCTGATGTTATTTCGACCAATTAGTTGTAAGTCAGACCTCACAAGTCAAGCAAAAATTGATTCGTAAGTCGAATCTGGTGGAGCCCCCAAATAAGACACACCATACATGGTTTTAAAATTATAAACCTCATAAAGGTAAACATAAAAGTAAAAATAAACCTTACATGATAAAGTCGCCCGTATCAAAATATTAACCTTACATGGTGAAAACACACCGAAATATAATAAATAATAACCTTACACAGGACAAATTTTTGTTTTTTATATTCATAATATAAAATTCTAAAATTAAAATCGCTCGAATTTTACATAAACGGCTGAACATGTTTGTCGAACATGAATGGCAAACACTAAAAACGCACGAGCATTCAATATT